>JAVIAB010000139.1:13524334-13719253 GCA_032433765.1 Megaustenia siamemsis | reverse complement strand
CGGGTTAAGTAAGGCCTGTGACAGGTCCAGGTTTGGTAAATCTGTGATAGGTAGAGGTTATGTAATGACTGTGATAGTCGCGATTAAGGAAGGTCTGTGATCGGTCGAGATTACGTTAGGTCTGCCATAGGTCCAGTTTAAGAAAGGTTTATGATAGGTCGAGGTTAAGGGTAGGTTTTTGATAGGTCGAGGTTAAATAAGGTCGGTGATAGTTCGAGGTTAAGGTAGGGTCTGTGATAGGTCGAGGTTAAGGTAGGTCTGTGATAGATCGAGGATAAGGTAGGTCTGTTTTAGATCGAGGTTGAGGTAGGTCTGTGATAGGTCCAGGTTAAGGTCTGTGACAGGTTCAGGTTAAGGAAGGTCTGTGATATGTCCAGGTAAAGGTAGGTCTGTGATAGATCGAGGTTAAGGTAGGTCTGTGATAGGTCCAGATTAAGGTAGGTCTGTGATAGGTCCAGGTTAAAGTAGGTCTGTGACAGATCTAGGTTAAGGAAAGTCTGTGATAGGTCGAGGTTAAGGTAGATCTGTGATAGGTCGAGGTTAAGGTAGGTCTGCAATAGGTCCAGGTTAAGGTAGGTCTGTAATAGGTCCAGGTTAAGGTAGGTCCGTTGCAGGTCGAGGTTAAAGTAGGTCTGTGATAGGGCCAAGTTAAGTAAGGTCTGTGATAGGCCCAGGTTTAGTAAGGTCTGTGATAGGTCCAGGTTAAGAAAGGTCTGTGATAAGTCGAGGTTAAGTAAGGTTTGTGACAGGTCCAGATTAATGAAGGTCTGTGACAGGTCCAGGTTAATTAAGGTCTGTGATAGGTCCAGGTTAAGTAAGGTCTGTGATAGAAACCAGGTTAAGTAAGGTCTGTGACAGGTCCAGGTTAATGAAGGTCTGTGATAGGTCCAGGTAATTAAGGTCTGTGACAGGTCCAGGTTAAATAAGGTCTGTGACAGGTCGAGGTTGATGAAGGTCTGTGACAGATCGAGGTTACTGAATGTCTAAGTTAAAATGAAACAGTTGACAGGTTCACTGCTTTTATTAAGGAGAGCAATATCTTCAAGTGATGACACTTCTCGATCTGGTTAGTGAGCGAGTCATGAAACACCAAGGCTCTGTATACTCAAGATGGGGCTAATAGCAACAAGATGGAGAGAATAGCAACAAGATGGGGCGAATAGCAACAAGATGGAGCGAATAGCAACAAGATGGAGAGAATAGCAACAAGATGTGGCGAATAGCAACAAGATGGAGAGAATAGCACAAGATGGGGCGAATAGCAACAAGATGTGGCGAATAGCAACAAGATGGAGAGAATAGCAACAAGATGGGGAGAATAGCAACAAGATGGAGAGAATAGCAACAAGATGGGGAGAATAGCAACAAGATGGAGAGAATAGCAACAAGATGGAGAGAATAGCAACAAGATGGAGAGAATAGCAACAAGATGGGGCGAATAGCAACAAGATGGAGAGAAATAGCAACAAGATGGGCGAATAGCAACAAGATGGGGTGAATAGCAACAAGATGGAGAAATAGCAACAATGTGGGGCGGATAGCAACAAGATGTGGCGAATAGCAACAAGATGGGCGGATAGCAACAAGAGATGAGAAATAGCAACAAGATGGAGAGAATAGCAACAAGATGGGGCGAATAGCAACAAGATGGAGAGAATAGCAACAAGATGGGGCGAATAGCAACAAGATGGAGAGAATAGCAACAAGATGGGGCGGATAGCAACAAGATGTGGCGAATAGCAACAAGATGGGGCGGATAGCAACAAGATGGAGAGAATAGCAACAAGATGGGGAGAATAGCAACAAGATGGGGCGGATAGCAACAAGATGGAGAATGAAGTCTAGCATCGACCCAAGGCACAACAACCAAACTCAAGATAAATGTTAACTTATTATTTGGACTTTCCTATCGATCCTAATGATGAACTTTCTCTTCTTCTTTCGTTACATTCAAGCACTCAGTAGGGCAACAACAAAGTCTCTCCACTAAGCGCGGTCCGTGGTCATCTGTCGCAGGGTGCTCGGTGTCTGGCTTAAACTGTTTATCCCTGCTCCCACAGCTCACCGATATTTATCCTTATCAAATTTTTTAAAATTTTACCTTTACTTCGAAGCCGACAGCAAGTCATCTCTTGTGACTTTTTCTATATCTCTTCTAATGCGACATATCCATCCACATAGTGACCTTATTATCTCTGCACGCATCTCATGTTGGTTATTTTCTTACAGCGGGATAAGTTGAAGGCACCCAGTGTCTGAAGGTGTGTATCAGCACAATATAGAACGCCTTGCAACAACCAACAATGTTGTCGGTAAAACACTGGCCTTTCATTCATTGAAACATTTTCTGATCAAAATCCCCCTGGCTATTTTTTACCATTCATGTCCTATTTTCCATAATTATGTGACGTCATCGGACCGGCAGCGATCAATGAGAGAATGTTGGTTTTAGCTTGACCTACATTGTGTGTGTGTGTACTGGCTCTGGATGGTGTACATTCACGGTGAGTGAGACTGAGTGATTCATTCGGTGTACATTCACGGTGAATGAGACTATCGAGTGATTCATGTTAGTGTACATTCACGGTGAGTGAGACTGAGTGATTCATGTCGGTGTACATTCACGGTGAGTGAGACTATCTGAGTGATTCATGTTGGTGTACATTCACGGTGAGTGAAACTATCTGAGTGATTCATGTTGGTGTACATTCACGGTGAGTGAAACTAACTGAGTGATTCATGCTGATGTACATTTACGCTGAGTGAGACTATCTGAGTGATTCATGTTGGTGTACATTCACGGTGAGTGAGACTATCTGAGTGATCATGTTGGTGTACATTCACGGTGAGTGAGACTGAGTGATTCATGTCGGTGTACATTCACGGTGAGTGAGACTGAGTGATTCATGTTGGTGTACATTCACGGTGAGTGAGACTGAATGATTCATGTCGGTGTACATTCACGGTGAGTGAAACTATTTGAGTGATTCATGCTGGTGTACATTCACGCTGAGTGAGACTATCTGAGTGATTCATGTTGGTGTACATTCACGGTGAGTGAGACTATCTGAGTGATTCATGTTTGGTGTACATTCACGGTGAGTGAGACTGAGTGATTCATGTCGGTGTACATTCACGGTGAGTGAGACTATCTGAGTGTTTCATGTCGGTGTACATTCACGGTGAGTGATACTATCTGAGTGATTCATGTCGGTGTACATTCACGGTGAGTGAGACTATCTGAGTGATTCATGTCGGTGTACATTCACGATGAGTGAGACTATCTGAGTGATTCATGTCGGTGTACATTCACGATGAGTGATACTATCTGAGTGTTTCATGTCGGTGTACATTCACGGTGAGTGAGACTGAGTGATTCATGTCGGTGTACATTTACGCTGAGTGAGACTATCTGAGTGATTCATGTCGGTGTACATTCACGATGAGTGAGACTATCTGAGTGATTCATGTCGGTGTACATTCACGATGAGTGAGACTATCTGAGTGATTCATGTCGGTGTACATTCACGATGAGTGATACTATCTGAGTGTTTCATGTCGGTGTACATTCACGGTGAGTGAGACTGAGTGATTCATGTCGGTGTACATTTACGCTGAGTGAGACTATCTGAGTGATTCATGTCGGTGTACATTCACGATGAGTGAGACTATCTGAGTGTTTCATGTCGGTGTACATTCACGGTGAGTGAGACTGAGTGATTCATGTCGGTGTACATTCACGGTGAGTGAGACTATCTGAGTGATTCATGTCGGTGTACATTCACGGTGAGTGATACTATCTGAGTGATTCATGTCGGTGTCATTCACGGTGAGTGATACTATCTGAGTGATTCATGTCGGTGTACATTCACGGTGAGTGATACTATCTGAGTGATTCATGTCGGTGTACATTCACGGTGAGTGATACTATCTGAGTGATTCATGTCGGTGTACATTCACGGTGAGTGATACTATCTGAGTGATACATGTTGGTGTACACTCACGGTGAGTGAAACTATCTGAGTGATTAATGTCGGTGTACATTCACGGTGAGTGAGACTATCTGAGTGATTAAGCTTTAGCGTAAATAACAGTGAATTACGCTTTCTGAGCGAGTCCCATTTAATGCCACTAAAATGTTAACATCTAACTCTAGCATCACTAACACTCTAACTTTTAACTCTAGCATCACTAACACTTTAACTTATTAACTCTAGCATCACTAACACTCTAACTTTTTAACTCTAGCATCACTAACACTCTAACTTTTTAACTCTAGTATCACTAACACTTTAACTATTAACTCTAGCATCACTAACACTCTAACTTTTTAACTCTAGCATCACTAACACTCTAACTTATTAACTCTAGTATCACTAACACTCTAACTTATTAACTCTAGCATCACTAACACTCTAACTTATTAACTCTAGTATCACTAACACTTTAACTTAATAACTCTAGCATCCCTAACACTCTAACTTATTAACTCTAGTATCACTAACACTTTAACTTATTAACTCTAGCATCACTAACACTCTAACTTTTTAACTCTAGCATCACTAACACTCTAACTTTTTAACTCTAGCATCACTACCACTTTAACTTATTAACTCTAGCATCACTAACACTCTAACTTATTAACTCGAGCATCACTAACACTTTAACTTATTAACTGTAATGACACCAACACTTTATCGTATTAACTCTAAAGACACCAACACTATAACTTATTAACTCTAGCTGTACTAACACTCTAAATTATTAACTCTAGCATCATCAAAACTTTAACTTATTAGCTCCAGCAGTACCAACAAATTAGCTACTCTAGCAGCGCTATCAACACTATCTCCAAAAGCACTAACACTCTAATGTTTATAGCAACATCATCTTCTTTCCTTCCTCATTTGCCTTCAGCGTCGTGGGGAGATATAATTTGCGTCTATTGTTCTTCTAGTTGCCTCTGCTGTTGTTATGTTTCCCAGTATTTGTAATATTCCATGAAACCAATTTTTTCATAATCGGCCCTTGGTTTGGTGTTCTCGCAACGTTTATTGAAAGCTGGTTGTACTGTGTTTTTATCATTTTGCCATGTTACGTGACTAAACCAATTTATCTGTTGTTTCTTTATATATTCTATGGCTGAGATTATTCCTAGCTTTTTTTTTTCTCTGTTCTTCATTTCTGATTTTATGTGTCAGGCTGTTTCCTGTCATTCGTCTCACACATTTAATCTCAGTAGAGGTTATTTTTCTTCCTGTTCTTGCATCTAAGGTCCAGGACCATTGGTATACAACGTTGGGATGAAGTGTATTGTAGAGTTCGTGTTTTGTCTCTAGAGTTATTTGTAGCAGGATCAACACTCTAATTCGATAGAGCTCTATTAGCACTAACACTCTATCCAGCAACATTAACATAGGAATGACAGGTACGAGTCGGAGGTGATCCATGCGTCATGACACAGCATGCTCACCATTCTTCCCGCAGCGTGTCAGATCTGTGTACTGACTGTGCTAGATACCTAAGGCCTTGTTACGATGGGATTTCTAAACCAGACAACAAACGTGTGGTTACTTTATCCTTGATTATGACGTCAGGTAAGGCTATTATAAAGAGCAGTGAAATCAATGAGTGGACACAAGCGACATTTATACTGGGGCATGCATGATGAGAACATTCGAGTCCTTGCAATGAACTCATGAACAGACAAGCATGCATTTATAATATACAAAGCAGAAACAAGTGAGGCAACACAACGATGATATCATGGCGTTAGTTAAGGTAGAAGCATGAACAGTCGCAGAATGGCTTTTTTAAACAATGGCTTTGAAATACAGAAACAAACACAAAAAGCGATGACTGACAACGCAAGACGACGCCTCACCTTTGACCTTGCAATTTTGAGTATGTGTTAAATAGGTCATCCGGGGAGATCACCACAATCGACGTCTGAGACTCATCGATGGTTACTGTCTTCCGCTTCCGGTGACAACTTCCGCTTCCGCCGGATGGGGGCGTTACTGCAGTTGACGAAATATCCGATTCTGGTGTTTTGAGAGGCGTGCTGGACGCTGCGCCGAAGAACCCGGAATCTGGAGTGTTGAGTTTGGAAGAAAACCTGCAAGATGTTTGGGTATCTTCTTCCAGATCTGAAATATCGAAACGTAGAGCTGTCCTGGGCAGGTTAGCATTCCGTCGATCAAAGCTCGTGGGCGACAGCTTTGTGTTCGTGTGACTGAAAGTGGGTGAGTCCAGAAAGCTTCCGCCGGAAGTTGGCGGCATCATGGTCGCTGTCATCTTCGAGTTATCCGTTGATAGTTTTCGTCAATCGAAAGTTCAGAGTAAATAAACGAAAAGTGCGAATTAAAAGTCCGTGATATTGAGAACGTCATTCAAACATCTCACAAAGGGTACCCGTAATCCACGCATTAGTGAGAAACTTTCTAACATAACGGAGAAGATATTTGGTTCACCACACTGAAGTATTCCTGGCACATTTCGCGGCACTATGAACAAATCACGTGTTTACGTTCAGCTCCAGCCTAGAAGACAACATTGACAAATTGCATTTTCAAAAGTAGCCAACAACAACTAACTCGGCAACAAATTGAAGCCATTTGACTTTATTGTTTACATGTTGTGCCATGTCACGCGCAGCTCTTACCTTTTTTCTTTTTTTTTAACCATCTGTTTTGTTGAAAATTCCCCTCCCGTAACAATTCCCCGATGATTTTAAAACAAAATTGCTGTAGAACAGTGTCTAAGGCCGTGTGTCTGAAGTCGTCGTATGTGCGAGGCCGTGTGTCTGAGTCGCCGTATGTGCGAGGCCGTGTGTCTGAGGTCGCCGTATGTGCGAGGCTGTGTGTCTGAAGTCGCTGTATGTGCGAGGCCGTGTGTCTGAGGTCGCCGTATGTGCGAGGCCGTTGTCTGAGGTCGCTGTATGTGCGAGGCCGTGTGTCTGAGGTCGCTGTATGTGCGAGGCCGTGTGTCTGAGGTCGCCGTATGTGCGAGGCCGTGTGTCTGAGGTCGCTGTATGTGCGAGGCCGTGTGTCTGAGGTCGCTGTATGTGCGAGGCCGTGTATCTGAGGTCGCCGTATGTGCGAGGCCGTGTGTCTGAGGTCGCCGTATGTGCGAAGCCGTGTGTCTGAGGTCGCTGTATGTGCGAAGCCGTGTGTCTGAGGTCGCCGTATGTGCGAGGCCGTGTGTCTGAGGTCGCCGTATGTGCGAAGCCGTGTGTCTGAGGTCGCTGTATGTGCGAGGCCGTGTGTCTGAGGTCGCCGTATGTGCGAGGCCGTGTGTCTGAGGTCGCTGTATGTTGTGCGAGGCCGTGTGTCTGAGGTCGCGTATGTGCGAGGCCGTGTGTCTGAGGTCGCCGTATGTGCGAGGCCGTGTGTTGAGATCGCCGTATGTGCGAAGCCGTGTGTCTGAGGTCGCTGTATGTACGAGACCGTGTGTCTGAGGGCGCCGTATGTGCGAGGCCGTGTGTCTGAGGTCGCCGTATGTGCGAGGCCGTGTGTCTGAGGCCGCCGTATCTGCGAGGCCGTGTGTCTGAAGCCGCCGTATGTGCGAGGCCGTGTGTCTCCCAAACAAAACCGGTGACCCCGTGTCACTACCCTCGTTGTTTCTGTGAGTTAATATTTAGTTACTGGCCAACCTGGACAACCCAAGGTGAGATAACCTGTTGTTGAGTGAAAGGTAAACATTTCAGAGATTGCTCGCCCATGCATCTCTCAGGTGAGAGGGGGGGGGGGGGGACCAGTTGAAGGAGAGATAACTACAAGCAGGAATCCCACCACAGGTGTTGTGCTTGCACAGGTAACGAGGCGAGCATGATCGAGCTGAGACCAAGCATGACACACAACTTAGTGAATGTATGGGGGATGTGTGTGTAGAAGCCCGTCAGAGTGTGTTTGTTTCCCTCCCCACTCTCTCTTCTCATCTTCATCGTTGAGTGTCGACTCCGCATCGAGGTTGGCTACCATGGAGCGCCACTCCGCTCTGTCCCTTGCTTTGATGGTGCAGGTTGTCCTAGCCTGATTTGTCCATCTTTTGATGTTGTTCGTCCATGTTAGTCTGCCTCTGCCTCTTTTACCTTGTATTTTCCCCTCCAATATTACTTTTAGCAGGCAGTTGTGTCTTTTAACATGCCCCGAAAATCTCATTTGTCTTGTTTGAATTGCGTTTAGTAGTTCTCTTTTCATTTTTACTTGTTTTAAGACTTCATCGTTTGTTTTCTTTCTATTTTTAATCAAATTCTTCCTGTTCTTCTATAAAACCATATTTGAAAGGCTTCAATTTTCTGTTCTGTTTTCTTGTCTAATGCACCATACGGAAAAAAAGGGGGGGGGTGCTGAGAACATTTTGCTATTTTTAGTTTTCTCTGTACTACCTTTATGCATTCTCTAGGTTGCAGTCGCCACGAAGTAGACATGTAACCCCTCTCCTATGTCCCCCTTCCCACCCGCCGATGGAACCCTCCCACCCCCATCAATGTTCCACACTACTGGCCTTGGGTGTTTGATGTTGGCGCGACATGACCCGTTCAACAGCAGTTATACATCCACGGTTATATCACAACAATACATCCACGGTTATATCACAACAGCAGTAATACTTTCACGGTTATATCACAACAGCAGTAATACATCCACGGTTATATCACAACAGCAGTAATACATCCACGGTTATATCACAACAGCAGTAATATCTCCACGATTATATCACAACAGCAGTAATACATCCACGGTTATATCACAACAGCAGTAATATCTCCACGGTTATTTCACGACAGCAGTAATACTTCCACGGTTATATCACAACAGCAGTAATACATCCACGGTTATATCACAACAGCAGTAATACATCCACGTTATATCACAACAGCAGTAATACTTCCACGGTTATATCACAACAGCAGTAATACTTCCACGGTTATATCACAACAGCAGTAATACTTCCACGGTTGTATCACAACAGCAGTAATACATCCACGTTATATCACAACAGCAGTAATACATCCACGGTTATATCACAACAGCAGTAATATCTCCACGATTATATCACGACAGCAGTAATACATTCATAGTTATATCACAACAGCAGTATACATCCACGGTTATATCACAACAGCAGTAATATCTCCACGGTTATATCACAACAGCAGTAATATCTCCACGGTTTATATCACAACAGCAGTAATACTTCCACGTTATATCACAACAGCAGTAATACTTCCACGGTTGTATCACAACAGCAGTAATACATCCACGATTATATCACAACAGCAGTAATACATCCACGTTATATCACAACAGCAGTAATATCTCCACGATTATATCACGACAGCAGTAATACATTCATGGTTATATCACAACAGCAGTAATCATCCACGGTTATATCACAACAGCAGTAATATCTCCACGATTATATCACAACAACAGTAATATCTCCACGGTTTTTATCACAACAGCAGTGATATCTCCACGATTATATCACAACAGCAGTAATACATCCACGTTATATCACAACAGCAGTAATACTTCCACAGTTATATCACAACAGCAGTAATACATCCACGGTTATATCACAACAGCAGTAATATCTCCACGGTTATATCACAACAGCAGTAATATCTTCACAGTTATATTACAACAGCAGTAATACTTCCACGGTTATATCACAACAGCAGTAATATCTCCACGGTTATATCACAACAGCAGTAATACATCCACGGTTATATCACAACAGCAGTAATACATCATGGTTATATCACAACAGCAGTAATACATCCACGACTATATCAGCTATTTTAGAACAATAAGCCTAATGAGCCATGTAACAAAAATCTTGCTAAAAGTTATACAGGAAGAATTCAGAATAAAATCAGTATGAATTAGAAGAACAACAATTTGGATTTAGGAAAAACAGTGAGACAATAGAAGCCATATTCTGCATGAGGACGTTAATCGAAGAGTACACAGAAGTAAACAAACCAATATATACATACATCATAGACTACACTAAAGCTTTTGATAGAGTACACCACAAACAACTTATAGTGGGCCTAAAAGATATACATCTAGATGACATGGACATATGATTAATATGTAATCTATACTGGGAGCAAACAGCAATAATAAAATATAACAAAGAGAGAACTCTACACCCATTGATATAAAAAGAGGAGTAAGAACAGGAGGGATGCATCCTATCACCTAGCTTGTTCAATCTATACACTGAGCAAATCTTTAAAACATCATAGAGATGCCAGGCCTACAAATTAATGGATGATAATCAATAACCTAAGATAAGCTGATGATACTGTATTAGGGAATAACAGAACAAAGAAGTATGTGTTTAGCCGTGGATGTGATACTGTATTACTAGCAGAAAATCCTAAAGATCTACAACAATTACTTTATGAAATAAATATGACAAGCAAAAAACTGTGGATAAAACATGAATATCAAAAAGATTAAAACTATGATCATATCAAAGATAATACTCAAAACCTACACGTGGATATTAAAATTGAATAAACAGACCTGGAGACAGTTCAGAGCTACAACTACCTTGGACATACTATAAGCAGTGATTGAAATGTAAAAGTGAAATAAACAAAAGAATAGGTATGACAAAAAGTAATTTTAATGCCATGAAAAGTATAATGACATCAAAACAAATAACACCAGGGCTAAAACTAAGAATAGCAAAATATTATATCTTCTGTATAATACAATATTCCTGTATGGTGCAGAAACATGGACATTAGACAAGAAAACAGAACAGAAAATTAAAGCCTTTGAAATGTGGATCTATAGAAGAATAGGTAGAATTGGATGGGAAAAAAGAGGACAAATTATGAAGTCTTAAAACAACTAAAAATAAAAAGAGAACTACTAAACACAATTCAAATAAGATAAATGAAATTGTTGGGGCATATTGAAAGGCACAACAGCCTACTAAAAGAACTCTTGGAAGGAAAAATACAGGGTAATAACGGCAGAGGCTGACCATGACTAACATGGACGAGTACCATCAAAAAATGGACAGGACAGCCAATGACAGCCTGCACCATCAAAGCTTGGGACAGAATGCCGCTTCATAGTAGCGACTTCGATGCGGAGACGGCACTCGATGATGATGATTATTTGGTTGTTTTTTTTTCCGTGTGTTGTAAACATAGCTCTTCCCCTGAAATGATCCGCTGTGGGGTAATCTTCCCCTGAAATGATCCGCTGTGGGGTAATCTTCCCCTGAAATGATCCGCTGTGGGGTAATCTTCCCCTGAAATGATCCGCTGTGGGGTAATCTTCCCCTGAAATGATCCGCTGTGGGTAATCTTCCCCTGAAATGATCCGCTGTGGGGTAATCTTCCCCTGAAATGATCCGCTGTGGGGTAATCTTCCCTTGAAATGATCCGCTGTGGGGTAATCTTCCCCTGAAATGATCCGCTGTGGGGTAATCTTCCCCTGAAATGATCCGCTGTGGGGTAATCTTCCCCTGAAATGATCCGCTGTGGGGTAATCTTCCCTGAAATGATCCGCTGTGGGGTAATCTTCCAAGTTGAGATTTCTGTTGGGTCTGAAGGAAGAAATCCTGGACAAAGTCCAGAACTGTCACTGGATTAACTAAAGACAAATGGCGATCGTGGAACACGACACATGGCTGCCATCACAGGCACACGAATGCAACCTAGAAAGTCACAGATGACACAAGGCAAATCGGTCATCGGGAAATGTTGAAATGTATTTTCATTTTCTGTATTTATTGTTAGCTAGAAGACAATGTCCATCGTCGGCTTGCTGGGCCAGTTATCGCAGCACGACATCCCATTATCTAACAAATCTATGAGGTTAAATCCGGCCAGCTTTCATGTAGACCACGTAGACAACAGGTGCAGACAGATTTCTACTCTCGTTCCCGCCTCGGTTTGTTTATTCTGGCAACAACGACGTGAAAACCAATGTTTAGATTTCAAGACAGACTAAGATCTGGACACATCTTAGGTGGAACCACCATTATAGTTGTTTATTTATCTGACTGACCTGCCAGCTTGCACGCGACACAACAATGCAGTTCCCCCCTAACAGAACCTCAGCTCTTGATATTCAATTTCTGACAATTTTTTGCTTTCCAAACATAAAACAAACAGTGACGTCACGTCTGCCACCCCCCCCCCCACCGCCCAACTCCCGGCACAAATACGTTCAATTTTACCCCGCCCTAATTAACCTCGTCGGGTCATCACGTGCAAGGGAAGAGTCCACAAATTGGGGTGGAAGGATGACCTATAATCAAGTTTAACATTCGTAACAAACAGGACTGGGCACGGACTGTAAGACGTTCTATAGTTAAATTAATGATAACTCGACTGATAAAAAAAGATCTACTGTTAAATGATGAATAGATGGAATAAAAATATAAATCGATATATTCGATTGCCTTGAGATATTGAACAGATAAATGGATGACTGAAGTGAATAAGATGGTAATAATTGATTGTTGGATTGAAACATGTTATAGAAAAAACACGGAGTGATTATAGTGAAAGATTCAGCGGATACAATTTGAAATAAATGGATTGGGAAATTCTACAGAAAACAGAATAGATGATTGATTGGACCGAGAGATTCTACACATAAGTGGATGATTGATTAATTGAGTGATTGATTGGATCGAGAGTTCTACACATAAGTTGATGATTGATTGATTGATTGATTGATTGGACCGAGAGTTCTACACATAAGTTGATGATTGATTGATTGATTGATTGATTGATTGATTGATTGATTGGACCGAGAGTTCTACACATAAGTTGATGATTGAGTGATTGATTGGACCGAAGTTCTACACATAAGTTGATGATTGATTGATTGAGTGATTGATTGGACCGAGAGTTCTACACATAAGTTGATGATTGATAATTGTCTCGTGCTGATTCGTTTGTCATTGTTTGTGTGATGTTGATGTGCTCACAATAAGAACAGGGTTGTGCTATTAACCTATTGTATACTGATGATGTAAAAGTGAGAAAGAGAGTTCATTGGTGCTATATAGAACCAGTTCTGACCTATGGAAGCGAATCAAGGACAGTAGACAAACAAATGAAAAGACGATTCGAGGCCACAGAGATGGGATTTTTCAGAAGAATGTTGAAATTTACATGGACAGCTAAAAGACCAATGATGAATCTACAGCAACAACCAATGAATCAGAGTCCAACACAAAAGGGAGCTCCTAAAAACATCAGAAAGAAGCAATCAATATTTTTGGGCACATCATGAGAAGAGGCAAGTTATAATTTTTGGTTACAACTGGCACAATAAAAGGAAAGAGCGATCGCGGACGACAAAGCGAGAAAATACTGGATATCTTGGTGTCATGGCATGGAAAAAGTCAACAACAGAACTGATACGATGCACTGTAGATAGAAGATTGTAGAAGGACATAATCGCCTACGCCAACCGGTATGGCACATGATGATGATGATACTGATGCTGACGATGACGAGGTGTAAATGATGAAAACCACTGTGTGCAATACAGTGGCGTATTCTCTATGATACCGCAGCTACCACCGGTAGCCTGAACATATTAACGAAATACAAAAGGAAATGATAATTTATTATATTTTAAAAATTAATTATATTACACATTTTCGAATATCAATTACACATTTCGTATTCCAACATGATTTATTTGCTTTGATTTGCATTTATTAAAGCAAGGTTTTCCTCTGGCCACTATAACGTTTGTGAATGAAACGAAACTATTCTACATTGAAACCTCTAAGACCCAGCGGTACATTTTTCCTCTATCCGAATCTAGTTTAACGACCGTGACATTCAAAAATTCTCATCAAATAATGTACCAGTTGTTGACGCTGTATGTATGCGGTTTCGTGGGTTATTTTTTAGCTCCAGCCAATCAGAATCATCATAAAGTGAAAGTGAAACTGTCTGATTACCGGAACTTCTTAGATATTTATAACTATGTCATGCGCATCAGCATCTTTAGAAAGAACTTGTTCTGCTCTCAAGAGAATCAAATCTTATTGTCGCTCAACTCAGACACAAGAACACTTATCTGGTTTGGCATTAATGTCCATTGAGAAATCATTCCCTCAGAAACCAACCCAACAGTACTTTCAATGACAAAGTCATGAAGACAATTTCGTCCCAAACAAGACGGATAGAGTTTACATATAAATAAGTAAGTAATTTAAAATGTAGTGAAGTCATTAGAAAATATTACTTTATGTTAGCCTACTGAATGAATATAATGTATGTTTTTATTTATTATGTCTGCGGTAGCCCAGGCCCCAAAACCAGCATACGCCACTGGTGCAATAATAAATGTGAAGCGTAAATGGCCAGTGAAGAAAATTTGATGACAATCATCGGAAGTTGAGGGAGCCATCTTCCTGACCTAAACTGCACATTAACTTCCTGTGGTGTTCGGGAGTTCCCGATGAAACAGGAAGCATTCTGGAGACCAATCAAATTGAACATGATGAAAGAAATATGGCCGTTCAGATTAATAGTTGTCAATTACGCGAGATTACATTCGGAACTGCCAGTGATTACATGGCGCCTGGAGCAGATACTAGTCCACCCGTCTGTGCCAGGCGCTCTATGTCACCTAGTTCCCCGACAGCTGCTATCATACAATATACACCCACACGCATTCATCAAACGCAAAAGAACAAAATGAAATAATAAATGAACAATAACGTATCAGGCAAGTGAAAAACTGCAAGTAAGAACAATAAGAGGACAGGGCGTGCAGCGAAACAATTATTTGTGTTGTGACAAACATCTCATGGGTTTCGCCGTAATTAATCTATAACGTTCACGATGGTTGCAGTACATGGTAGCCATGTTGGATGCGACACAGGCAGCCATGTTGGCAATATAGGAGAATGGAAACAAAGCAAAGACAACGAAAAGTCTAGTTGATGAGGCAAAGATGCTGTAGATGTAAAGAAATGACTAGTTCAACACAGTCAAATATATTATAGAAAAAAGAAAAGACTAGCTGAACGAGGTAATAGAGTAAAAAAAAAAGTTATAGAAATAAAGAAAAGAGGTGATTAATGGAGTCAATACGTTATAGAAATAAAGAAAAGATTAGATTAATGGAGCCATAACAATAAGCCTAATGAGCCAGGTAACAAAAATTTTACTAAAAGTTATACAGGGAAGTATTCAGAATAAAATCAATACTGAATTAAATGAACAGCAATGTGGATTCAGGAAAATAGTGGCACAAAAGAAGCCATATTTAGCATGAGAACATTGATTGAAAAGTACATAGAAGTAAACAACCAATATATGCCTGCTTCATAGACTACACCAAGCTTTCGATAGAATACACCATAACCAACTTATAGATTGCCTAAAGGATATAAATCTAGACGACACAGACATACGACTAATATGTAATTTGTACTGGGAGCAAACAGCAATAATAAAATATAACAAGGAGAACTCTACACCCATGGACATAAAAAGAGGAGTAAGACAAGGATGCATCCTATCACATAGCTTGTTCAATCTATACACTGAGCAAGTCTTTAAAATATCTCAGAGATGCCAGGCCTAACATTAATGGAAAGATAATCAATAACCTAAGATATGCTGATGATACTGTTCTACTAGCAGAAAATCCTAAAGACCTACAACAATTGTTTAATGTGATAAACATAACAAGCAAAAAATATGGACTAGATATGAATATCAAAAAGACTAAAACTATGATCATAAACAAAGAAAATTCTCAAGACCTACAATTAAATATCACAGTTGAGGGAATACATCTGGAGACAGTTCAGAGCTACAACTACCTGGGACATACTATAACCAATGATGGAAAATGCCAAATTGAAATAAACAAAAGAATAGGTATGGCAAAAAGTAATTTTAATGTCATGAAAAATATACTAACAACAAAACAAATATCAACAGGGCTGAAACTAAGAATGGCAAAATGTTACATCTTCTCATATTCCTGTATGGAGCAGAAACATGGACATTAGACAAGAAAACAGAACAAAAATTGAAGCTTTTGAAATGTGGATTTATAGAAGAATAGGTAGAATTGGATGGAAACAAAAGATAACAAACGATGAAGTTTTAAATAACTGAAAATAAAAAGAGAACTACTAAATACAATTAAGACAAGATAAATGAAATTTTTGGGGCATGTTAAAAGACACAACAGCCTACTAAAAGTAATATTGGAAGGGAAATACAAGGTGGCAGAGGCAGACCAAGACTAAAATGGACGTGTAACATCAAAAGATGGACAAGTCAATCTATGACAGCCTGCACCATCAGAGCAAAAAACAGAGTAGAATGGCGATCCATGGTAGCCAACCTTCGTTGCGGAGAAGGCACTCGATGATTATGATGAATGAGGTCATATAACACACATCGTCATCCTGCATTAAAGGCACATATAGAACAACACGCTTCGTCACCCTGCACCAGAAGCACACATATAGAGCAACACGCTTCCTTCGTCACTCTGCACCAGAAACACACATATAGAACAACACGCTTCGTCACTCTGCACCAGAAGCACACATATATAACAACTCGCTTCGTCACTCTGCATCAGAAACACACATATAGAACAACACGCTTTGTCACTCTGCATCAGAAACACACATATAGAACAGCACGCTTCGTCGCCCTGCATCAGAAACACACATATAGAACAACACGCTTCGGCACCCTGCATCAGAATCGCACATATAGAACATCACTCTTCGTCACTCTGCACCAGAAACAGACATATAGAACAACACACTTCGTCACTCTGCACCAGAAACACACATATAGAACAACACGCTTCGTCACTCTGCACTAGAAACACACATATAGAACAACAGGCTTCGTCACCCTGCACCAGAAGCACACATATAGAACAACTCGCTTCATCACTCTGCACTAGAAGCACACATATAGAACAACTCGCTTCATCACTCTGCACCAGAAGCACACATATAGAACAACACACAAAGTCACCCTTCATCAAACGCACATTTACAATAACACACATCCTCAACCTGCATAAGACGCGTACATAGAACAACACACAATGTCACCGTGTATTAAACGTATAAATAGAACAACACACAATTAAAAGTTGGAACATATGTGTATGAGGACAAACACATTACGTGTCTACAACAATCAACAGTTTGATCTCACGGCTTCACGACGACCAAGCATGGTATGGGTAATTCGTGGCTATCAGTGATGCGCGGCGAGGGCTAATAACTGCCTGTGCGACAACACACGTGACTTTAGAAATCACAAGACGTTACGTCAGGGTTTCTGAAAATACAGACCAGAGAAGAAAAAAAAACAACTAAGGCCACTTATGGCGGATCAAGGAGGAGACAACGAGGAGACGACAGGTTGGGTTGCTGCCTGAGGGCGTGCCCGGACACAAAATCCTGGCACAAATGAGGGAGTCCACGTGACTGTAGGTTCGGTCAAGGCTAGCTGTTCGTTTATAGATGTTGATGCAAGTTGTCGTTTATAAGGTGACCATATTTTTGAAACCCTAATCCAGAACGGATTAATTTGACTTCAATTTTCCATCAATAAAATGACATTTCTTCCGTCTTTCTCAAGTGAATAAAACATAAAGAGGTGAGATGCAGAATGGCTCAGGCAAAAGCAGCTTTCCAAAAATGAGGAAGATACTATGCAATCCATTTTTGACAATAGAAACTAGAAAAGAGTTCTTAAATGCTACGTAAAGCTAGTCTTAACATGTGGATGTGAATCATGGACAATAGGACAACAGACAAGAAAATCACTGGAGTCTGTAGAAATGTGGTTTTACAGAAGAATGTTGAGAGTATCATGGACAGCTAAGAAGAGTAATGAAAATGTTCTGAGAGAGGTCAAAGCAAAAAGAGAGCTAATTTCCAATATTAGGAAGAGACAATCATCATTTTTTTGGCCATGTAATGAGAAGGGAACAGCTGGAATATATTGTAACAACTGGAAAAATTGAGGGACGAAGAGATAGAGGGAAGCAAAGAGAAAAAATACCAGACAGCTTAAGAGAATGGCTTGGCAGAAGGTCAAGAACAGAATGATAAATAACTGTCGAGATCGAAAGTTGTGGAGAGACATGATCACCTACGCCAGCAGGCCCGGGACTTGATTACGCTGAAAACATCTACTTTAAAACTAATTACAACACCTAACAATATAGGCCTACAATACGTTATCGGAGTTATTGAATTAAACGTTATCAGGAGTTATTGAATTAAACGTTATTGAGTTTCAATTTCAGTATTCAAGATTGAAAACTTGGAGCACATTTTACTGTTATTGTTTCGCCAAATGAACAGCCAGTTCAACTTGTTAAACATTTTCTACACAACAATGGAATAATGTCTATTTTTAAGTCGAAGAGACGTTTACCATATTGGCAACATTGGTAAACGTTTGTGTCCCTAATGTATTTTAACAAATCCGGGACAACAGCTAAAGAAATCGGCAAAAATTGGGACAAATTCGGGACAATAATAAATGCTGGACAAAGGTTGAAAATACGGTAAAAATCTGGACTGTCCCGGAAAAATCGGGACGTCTGGTCACCTTACGTTTATAGATGTTGATGCAAGTTGTCGTTTATAGATGCTGATGCGAGTTGTCGTTTATATGTGTTCATGCAAGTTGTCGTTTATATGTGTTGATGCAAGTTGTCGTTTATATACGTTGATGCAAGTTGTCGTTTATATATGTTGATGCAAGTTGTCGTTTATAGATGTTGATGCAAGTTGTTGTTTATAGATGTTGATGCAAGTGTCGTGTATAGATGTTGATGCAAGTGTCGTGTATAGATGTTGATGCAAGTGTCGTGTATAGATGTTGATGCAAGTGTCGTGTATAGATGTTGATGCAAGTGTCGTGTATAGATGTTGATGCAAGTTGTCGTTTATAGATGTTAATGCAAGTTGTCGTTTATAGATGTTGATGCAAGTTGTTGTTTATAGATGTTGATGCAAGTTGTCGTTTATAGATGTTGATGCAAGTTGTTGTTTATAGATGTTGATGCAAGTTGTCGTTTATAGATGTTGATGCAAGTTGTCGTTTATAGATGTTGATGCAAGTTGTCGTTTATAGATGTTGATGCAAGTTGTCGTTTATAGATGTTGATGCAAGTTGTCGTTTATAGATGTTGATGCAAGTTGTCGTTTATAGATGTTAATGCAAGTTGTCGTTTATAGATGTTAATGCAAGTTGTCGTTTATAGATGTTAATGCAAGTTGTCGTTTATAGATGTTGATGCAAGTTGTCGTTTATAGATGTTGATGCAAGTTGTCGTTTATAGATGTTAATGCAAGTTGTCATTTATAGATGTTGATGCAAGTTGTCGTTTATAGATGTTAATGCAAGTTGTCGTTTATAGATGTTGATGCAAGTTGTCGTTTATAGATGTTGATGCAAGTTGTCGTTTATAGATGTTAATGCAAGTTGTCGTTTATAGATGTTGATGCAAGTTGTCGTTTATAGATGTTGATGCAAGTTGTCGTTTATAGATGTTAATGCAAGTTGTCGTTTATAGATGTTGATGCAAGTTGTCGTTTATAGATGTTAATGCAAGTTGTCGTTTATAGATGTTAATGCAAGTTGTCGTTTATAGATGTTGATGCAAGTTGTCGTTTATAGATGTTGATGCAAGTTGTCGTTTATAGATGTTGATGCAAGTTGTCGTTTATAGATGTTGATGCAAGTTGTTGTTTATAGATGTTGATGCAAGTTGTCGTTTATAGATGTTGATGCAAGTTGTCGTTTATAGATGTTGATGCAAGTTGTCGTTTATAGATGTTGATGCAAGTTGTCGTTTATAGATGTTGATGCAAGTTGTCGTTTATAGATGTTGATGCAAGTTGTCGTTTATAGATGTTGATGCAAGTTGTTGTTTGTAGATGTTGATGCAAGTTGTTGTTTATAGATGTTAATGCAAGTTGTCGTTTATAGATGTTGATGCAAGTTGTCGTGTATAGATGTTGATGCAAGTTGTCGTTTATAGATGTTAATGCAAGTAATCGTTTATAGATGTTAATGCAAGTTGTCGTTTATAGATGTTAATGCAAGTAATCGTTTATAGATGTTGATGCAAGTAATCGTTTATAGATGTTGATGCAAGTTGTCGTTTATAGATGTTAATGCAAGTAATCGTTTATAGATGTTAATGCAAGTTGTCGTTTATAGATGTTAATGCAAGTAATCGTTTATAGATGTTGATGCAAGTTGTCGTTTATAGATGTTAATGCAAGTAATCGTTATAGATGTTGATGCAAGTTGTCGTTTATAGATGTTAATGCAAGTAATCGTTTATAGATGTTAATGCAAGTTGTCGTTTATAGATGTTAATGCAAGTTGTCGTTTATAGATGTTAATGCAAGTTGTCGTGTATAGATGTTAATGCAAGTAATCGTTTATAGATGTTAATGCAAGTTGTCGTTTATAGATGTTAATGCAAGTTGTCGTTTATAGATGTTAATGCAAGTTGTCGTTTATAGATGTTAATGCAAGTTGTCGTTTAAAGATGTTAATGCAAGTAATCGTTTATAGATGTTAATGCAAGTTGTCGTTTATAGATGTTAATGCAAGTTGTTGTTTATAGATGTTGATGCAAGTAGTCGTTTATAGATGTTGATGCAAGTTGTTGTTTATAGATGTTGATGCAAGTTGTCGTGTATAGATGTTGATGCAAGTTGTCGTTTATAGATGTTAATGCAAGTTGTCGTTTATAGATGTTGATGCAAGTTGTCGTTTATAGATGTTGATGCAAGTAGTCGTTTATAGATGTTGATGCAAGTTGTCGTTTATAGATGTTGATGCAAGTTGTCGTGTATAGATGTTGATGCAAGTTGTCGTGTATAGATGTTGATGCAAGTTGTTGTTTATAGATGTTGATGCAAGTTGTCGTGTATAGATGTTGATGCAAGTTGTCGTGTATAGATGTTGATGCAAGTTGTTGTTTATAGATGTTGATGCAAGTTGTCGTGTATAGATGTTGATGCAAGTTGTTGTTTATAGATGTTGATGCAAGTTGTCGTTTATAGATGTTGATGCAAGTTGTCGTGTATAGATGTTGATGCAAGTTGTCGTGTATAGATGTTGATGCAAGTTGTCGTGTATAGATGTTGATGCAAGTTGTTGTTTATAGATGTTGATGCAAGTTGTCGTGTATAGATGTTGATGCAAGTTGTCGTGTATAGATGTTGATGCAAGTTGTTGTTTATAGATGTTAATGCAAGTTGTCGTGTATAGATGTTGATGCAAGTTGTCGTGTATAGATGTTGATGCAAGTTGTCGTGTATAGATGTTGATGCAAGTTGTCGTGTATAGATGTTGATGCAAGTTGTCGTTTATAGATGTTGATGCAAGTTGTCGTGTATAGATGTTGATGCAAGTTGTCGTTTATAGATGTTGATGCAAGTTGTTGTTTATAGATGTTGATGCAAGTTGTCGTGTATAGATGTTGATGCAAGTTGTTGTTTATAGATGTTGATGCAAGTTGTCGTGTATAGATGTTGATGCAAGTTGTCGTGTATAGATGTTGATGCAAGTTGTTGTTTATAGATGTTGATGCAAGTTATTGTTTATAGATGTTGATGCAAGTTGTTGTTTATAGATGTTGATGCAAGTTGTTGTTTATAGATGTTGATGCAAGTTGTCGTTTATAGATGTTGATGCAAGTTGTCGTTTATAGATGTTGATGCAAGTTGTCGTGTATAGATGTTGATGCAAGTTGTTGTTTATAGATGTTAATGCAAGTTGTCGTTTATAGATGTTAATGCAAGTTGTCGTTTATAGATGTTAATGCAAGTTGTCGTTTATAGATGTTGATGCAAGTTGTCGTGTATAGACGTTTGTTGCAAGTTGTTGTTTATAGATGTTGATGCAAGTTGTCGTGTATAGATGTTGATGCAAGTTGTTGTTTATAGATGTTGATGCAAGTTGTCGTGTATAGATGTTGATGCAAGTTGTTGTTTATAGATGTTGATGCAAGTTGTCGTGTATAGATGTTGATGCAAGTTGTTGTTTATAGATGTTGATGCAAGTTGTTGTTTATAGGTGTTGATGCAAGATGTTTTTTATAGATGTTAATGCAAGTTGTTGTTTTATAGATGTTGATGCAAGTTGTTGTTTATAGATGTTGATGCAAGTTGTTGTTTATAGATGTTGATGCAAGTTGTTGTTTATAGATGTTGATGCAAGTTGTCGTTTATAGATGTTGATGCAAGTTGTTGTTTATAAATGTTGATGCAAGTTGTTGTTTATAGATGTTGATGCAAGTTGTCGTTTATAGATGTTGATGCAAGTTGTCGTTTATAGATGTTGATGCAAGTTGTTGTTTATAGATGTTGATGCAAGTTGTCGTTTATAGATGTTGATGCAAGTTGTCGTTTATAGATGTTGATGCAAGTTGTTGTTATAGATGTTGATGCAAGTTGTCGTTTATAGATGTTGATGCAAGTTGTCGTGTATAGATGTTGATGCAAGTTGTCGTGTATAGATGTTGATGCAAGTTGTCGTGTATAGATGTTGATGCAAGTTGTCGTGTATAGATGTTGATGCAAGTGTCGTGTATAGATGTTGATGCAAGTGTCGTGTATAGATGTTGATGCAAGTGTCGTTTATAGATGTTGATGCAAGTGTCGTGTATAGATGTTGATGCAAGTGTCGTGTATAGATGTTGATGCAAGTGTCGTGTATAGATGTTGATGCAAGTGTCGTTTATAGATGTTGATGCAAGTGTCGTGTATAGATGTTGATGCAAGTTGTCGTGTATAGATGTTGATGCAAGTTGTCGTGTATAGATGTTGATGCAAGTGTCGTGTATAGATGTTGATGCAAGTGTCGTGTATAGATGTTGATGCAAGTGTCGTGTATAGATGTTGATGCAAGTGTCGTTTATAGATGTTGATGCAAGTGTCGTGTATAGATGTTGATGCAAGTGTCGTTTATAGATGTTGATGCAAGTGTCGTGTATAGATGTTGATGCAAGTGTCGTGTATAGATGTTGATGCAAGTGTCGTGTATAGATGTTGATGCAAGTGTCGTTTATAGATGTTGATGCAAGTGTCGTGTATAGATGTTGATGCAAGTTGTCGTTTATAGATGTTAATGCAAGTTGTCGTTTATAGATGTTAATGCAAGTTGTCGTTTATAGATGTTGATGCAAGTTGTCGTTTATAGATGTTGATGCAAGTTGTTGTTTATAGATGTTGATGCAAGTTGTTGTTTATAGATGTTGATGCAAGTGTCGTGTATAGATGTTGATGCAAGTTGTCGTTTATAGATGTTGATGCAAGTGTCGTGTATAGATGTTGATGCAAGTTGTTGTTTATAGATGTTGATGCAAGTGTCGTGTATAGATGTTGATGCAAGTTGTCGTTTATAGATGTTGATGCAAGTGTCGTGTATAGATGTTGATGCAAGTTGTCGTTTATAGATGTTGATGCAAGTGTCGTGTATAGATGTTGATGCAAGTTGTCGTTTATAGATGTTGATGCAAGTGTCGTGTATAGATGTTGATGCAAGTTGTCGTTTATAGATGTTGATGCAAGTGTCGTGTATAGATGTTGATGCAAGTTGTTGTTTATAGATGTTGATGCAAGTGTCGTGTATAGATGTTGATGCAAGTTGTCGTTTATAGATGTTGATGCAAGTGTCGTGTATAGATGTTGATGCAAGTTGTTGTTTATAGATGTTGATGCAAGTTGTCGTTTATAGATGTTGATGCAAGTGTCGTTTATAGATGTTGATGCAAGTGTCGTGTATAGATGTTGATGCAAGTTGTCGTTTATAGATGTTGATGCAAGTTGTTGTTTATAGATGTTGATGCAAGTTGTCGTTTATAGATGTTGATGCAAGTTGTCGTGTATAGATGTTGATGCAAGTTGTCGTTTATAGATGTTAATGCAAGTTGTCGTTTATAGATGCTAATGCAAGTTGTCGTTTATAGATGTTAATGCAAGTTGTCGTTTATAGATGTTAATGCAAGTTGTCGTTTATAGATGTTAATGCAAGTTGTCGTTTATAGATGCTAATGCAAGTAGTCGTTTATAGATGTTAATGCAAGTAGTCGTTTATAGATGTTAATGCAAGTTGTTGTTTATAGATGTTAATGCAAGTTGTCGTTTATAGATGTTAATGCAAGTTGTTGTTTATAGATGTTAATGCAAGTAGTCGTTTATAGATGTTAATGCAAGTAGTCGTTTATAGATGTTGATGCAAGTAGTCGTGTATAGATGTTGATGCAAGTTGTCGTGTATAGATGTTGATGCAAGTTGTCGTGTATAGATGTTAATGCAAGTTGTCGTGTATAGATGTTGATGCAAGTTGTTGTTTATAGATGTTGATGCAAGTTGTTGTTTATAGATGTTGATGCAAGTTGTCGTTTATAGATGTTGATGCACGTTTTTGGGGCTTGGTTCATTTGTACCAGGTGTAATCAAACAATTCTCTACGTTCAGTCTCTCAGATCTATCCAAAGTCTTCATTTCTCTGATTTGTGCAGTCTGTTTATCATTTTCTGCTGACCTAGACATGTCTCGCGGTGATATCACGTGTCTTTAACAAACCGACAGATACCTGGAGATCAAAATTGCGGTACTTATCAAACGTAAGTAAATGAGAGTACTTGTATAGAAGTAACATGTGGGCGCAAGATTTGCACATTTGCTGGAGCTTTACAAACGAGACTAATTGCCCTCGATAAAAATACATCAGAAGAATCTTCAAAGTGTTGGTGTGACTTGATATCATATGTAATTATAGGGGGGGGGGGGAAGCATCAAAGACTACGTGACTAGATAGGTAGGAGAAAGGTGCATGGGTTGTGGGTTGGGAATGGACAAGACTGCCACGAAGGGGCCTTTGTGTGGAAATGAGTGGTGAAAGAAGTCAAGAAGGAAATGCTACAGGGAATAATTAACAGAGAGGGAGGGAGGGGGACTAATGGAAACACTTGCAGAAAAGTTAGAATGTTCCTATATTTTTATATTTCAGAGACTTGGTTCATATAATTTGACATTTCTGATAATTAGTGTATAATTTTACATTTCTGATAATTAGTGTATAATTTTACATTTCTGATAATTAGTGTATAATTTTACATTTCTGATAATTAGTGTATAATTTTACATTTCAGAAAGGTAGTTCCTATATTTTCACTCATGGTAGAGATAACAATTTTCTTTCAAATTTATCCCGCAGCAACAACCTGCAGCAACAACTCGCAGCAATAACCTGTAACAATAAGCTGCAGCAACAACTCACAGCAACAACCTGCAGCAACAACTCGCAGCAATAACCTGTAACAATAAGCTGCAGCAACAACTCACAGCAACAACTCGCAGCAACAACTCGCAGCAACTACCTGCAATAATAATCTGCATCAATAAGCTGCAGCAACAACTCACAGCAACAACTCACAGCAACAACTCGCAGCAACTACCTGCAATAATAATCTGCATCAATAAGCTGCAGCAACAACTCACAGCAACTACCTGCAGAAACACTCACAGCAACAACTCGCAGCAACTACCTGCAGTAATAATCTGCATCAATAAGCTGCAGCAACAACTCGCAGCAACTACCTGCAGCAACAACTCACAGCAGCAACTCGCAACAACAACCTGCAACAACAACTCACAGCAACAGCTTGCAGCAACAACCTGCAACAACAACTCACAGCAACAGCTTGCAGCAACAACCTGCAACAACAACTCACAGCAACAGCTTGCAGCAACAACCTGCAACAACAACTCACAGCAACAGCTTGCAGCAACAACCTGCAACAACAACTCACAGCAACAGCTTGAAGCAATAAGCTGCAGCAACAACTCGCAGCAACAACTTGCAGCAACAACCTGCAACAACAACTCGCAGCAACAGCTTGCAGCACAACCTGCAACAACAACTCGCAGCAACAGCTTGCAGCAAACACCTGCAACAACAACTCACAGCAACAGCTTGAAGCAATAATCTGCAGCAACAACTTGCAGCTATAATCTGCAGCAACAACTCGCAGCAACAACCTGCAGCAACAACTCGCAGCAACAACCTGAAGCAATAAGCTGCAGCAACAACCTGCAGCAACAACTCGCAGCAACAACCTGAAGCAATAAGCTGCAGCAACAACTCACAGGAACAGCTTGAAGCAATAATCTGCAGCAACAACTTGCAGCTATAATCTGCAGCAACAACTCGCAGCAACAACCTGCAGCAACAACTCGCAGCAACAGCTTGAAGCAATAAGCTGCAGCAACAACTCGCAGCAGCAACCTGCAGCAATAAGCTGCAGCAACAACCTGCAGCAACAACCTGAAGCAATAAGCTGCAGCAACAACTCACAGCAACAGCTTGAAGCAATAATCTGCAGCAACAACTTGCAGTTATAATCTGCAGCAACAACTCGCAGCAACAGCTTGCAGTAACAACCTGCAACAACAACTCGCAGCAACAGCTTGAAGCAATAGCTGCAGCAACAACCTGCAGCAACAACTCGCAGCAACAACCTGAAGCAATAAGCTGCAGCAACAACCTGCAGCAACAACTTGCAGCTATAATCTGCAGCAACAACTCGCAGCAACAACCTGCAGCAACAACTCGCAGCAACAACCTGCAGCAACAACTCGCAGCAACAACCTGCAGCAACAACTCGCAGCAACAGCTTGCAGTAACAACCTGCAACAACAACTCGCAGCAACAGCTTGAAGTAATAATCTGCAGCAACAACTCGCAGCAACAACCTGCAGCAACACTCGCAGCAACAACCTGCAGCAACAACCCGCATAAACATCCCTTCATCAGGTATAACAAACTATACAAATTAAACACATAAATCCAAGCCAGAAAGCACAAAATTGATCTAAAAAATGGCGGTGAAAGACGGTGGCCAGGAATTATGTAGCGTCTGGTTAAAGGATAAAAATACAATAAGGTAGGTAGCATTTAATTATGCCAAATGAAAGCAAACAGTGAAAAACTGAAGAAATGAAAGGAAAAATCCCACATTGCACAAAGAAAACTAGAAGAGAGAAAGAGAGTAACAAAGAGAGAGAGAGAGAGAGTAAGAGAGAGAGAGAGAGTAAGACAGAGAAAGAGAGTAAGATAGAGAGAGAATATGAGAGTAAGATAGAGAAAGACAGAGAAAGAGAGAGAAAGACAGAGAGAGTAAGAGAGAGAGAGTAAGAGAGAGAGAGTAAGAGAGAGAGAGTAGAGAGAAAGAGAGAGAGAGTAAGAGAGAAAAAAGAGAGAGACTAAGACATGGAAGTAAGAGAAGGATAGTAAGAGAGACAGTAAGAGAGAAAGAGTATGGGAGAAAAAGACAGAGAGAGTAAGAGAGAGAGTAAGAGAGAGAGTAAGAAAGAGTGTAATAGTGAGTAAGAGAGAGAGAGTAAGAGAGAGAGTGAATAAGAGAGAGAGTGAGTAAGAGAGAGAAAGACAGAGAGAGTAAGACGAAAGAGTAAAAGAGAGAGAGAGTAAGACAGAGAGTAAGACAGAGAGAGAAATAGAGAGAGAGTAAGAGAGAGAATGACACAGAGAGTAAGAGAGAGAGAGAGAGTAAGAGACTGAGATAGAGAGAATAAGATAGAGAGAGTAAGAGTGAGAAAGACGGAGAGAGCAAGAGAGACAGAGAGTAAGAGAGAGTGTAAGCGAGAAAGAGTAAGAGAAAGAAAGACAGAGAGAGTAAGTCAGAGAGAAAGAGAGAGAGTAAGACAGAGAGAGTAAGAGAGAGTGAGAGTGTAAGAGAGAAAGAGAGAGTGAGAGAGAAAAAGATTAAGAGTAAGACAAAGAGAGTAAGAGAGGGAGAGTAATAGAGAGAGAAAGAGAGAGAGTAAGAGACAAAGAGTAAGAGAGAGACAGAGACAGAGAGAGTGAGAGAGAGTAAAAAAAGAGAAAGAGTAAGAGAGAGAGAGCAAGAGAGAGTAAGAGTGAGAGTGAGTAAGAGAGAGAATAAGAGAGAGAAAGGCAGAGAGAGTAAGACAGAGAGAGTAAAAGAGAGAGAGTAAGACGGAGGGAGTAAGGGAGAAAGAGAGTGAGTAAGAGAGAGAAAGACAGAGAGAGTAAGAGAGAGACAGTAAGAGAGAGACAGTAAGAGAGAGATATAAGATAAGTAAGAGAGAGAAAGACAGAGAGAGTAAGAGAGAGTAAGAGAGAGAGCGTAAGAGAGAGAGTAAGAGAGAGAGTGAGAGAGAGAGAGAGTAAGAGAGAGAGTAAGAGAGTAAGAGAGAGAAAGGCAGAGAGAGTAAGACAGAGAGAGTAAGGGAGAAAGAGAGAGTAATAGAGAGACAGAGAGAGAGACAGTAATAGAGAGAGAGTAAGAGAGAGAGTAAGAGAGGGAAAGACAGAGAGAGTAAGAGAGAGAGCGAGTAAGAGAGAGTGAGAGAGAGAGAGTTAAAGAGAGAGGTAGTAAGAGAGAGAGAGTAAAAGAGATTAAGAGAGAGAGTAAGAGAGAGAAAGACAGAGAGGGTAGGAGAGAGAGAGAAGACAGAGAGAGTAAGAGAGAGAGAAAAAGACATAGAGAGTAAGAGAGAGAACGAAATAGATAGAGACAGAGAGTAAGATAGAGAGAATAAGATAGAAAGAGTAAGAGAGAGAAAGACTGACAGAGTAACAGAGAGAAAGAGAGTAAGACAGAGGGAGAGAGTAAGAGAGAGAAAGTAAGAGAGAGAAAGCCAGAGGGAGTAAGAGAGAGAGTAAAAGAGAGGGTAAAGAAAAAGACAGAGAGAGTAAGAGAGAGAGGGTAAGAGAGAGTAAGAGAGAGGGTGAGAGAGAGAATAAGAGAATAAGAGAGAGTAATCTAGAGAGAGAGTGTACGAGAGAGAGAGAGGGAGAGAGAGAGAGGACAGGGGTGAGAAGGGGGATAATTTTTCCGTCATTTTTTTTTAGATCTTGGTTGTGTTTTCTGGCTTGGATTTATGTGTATCATTTGTATACCTTGTTTGCTATACCTGATGTAAGCTTTAGGCGAAATGTTGTAACTTGGCATATCTTGTTATTCGTTTAGCTGCTCCAAACCATTTGATCTTGAATGCATGTTCTCTGTTGCGCTACACGTGGCCCGGCATAGTATTTCCTATTATCGATGATATTAGTGCTTACCTCCGCGGTTATCTCTAAAGCGACCACTTGGGAACATTTATCTTCACAACTTCGACGAACGACAGAAGCTAACAAAATGTAGAGTAAAGGAGGCAAGTACGAGACTTGAACCGGCGTCTTAGCACGCGAGTTTCCACCCATATGTGCTCGGCTGCCTGTCCAGAAGTTTTCGGAGACTTTTGGATATTGTCGCTTCAAGCATCGAAACTCACGATGCGAGGCGGCATTCCTCACCTTCCTAGAGTACTACCCTGGTACATATTCCTGCTAGCGGCTGGGTCGACCGCGGGGGTATTTTTTTTTCTAACCACGAATACAATTCAAACTGCTTTCAGCGTGAATCGAACACGGGTTGTCACACGGGTTGTCAAAACGTCAGGTGGTTTCACAACTAGACTACCAAGTCGTCTCCAGCCCCCCCCCTTCCCCCCCCCCCCCCAAACAAAAAAATTGAGTATATTTGGGTTCAATAATGCCTGACCTCCACCGGCTACTAGCACTACCTGTGACAACCACACACACATACATTTAAATATTTAAACACTCACATATGAATGGTAAGAATGTATGAGAATATAAATAAACAAAACCACACACACACTGATGTGAGAAAAATGTGTGGGAACTTGCAAAGTAATTTAATTGTTCATGGATGACTGTGTGATTGTTTTGTCGGCCAGTGTCGACCTGCGCTCGTTCGTGTTTATAAACACATGTCTTATGTGTCTATCTGAATCATTCAGTCTGTTGATCTGTTAGCCAGGAATCTTACAACTCACGCATGTTATCTCACTACTAATATATTCACCAATTTATCTATCTGCCTGTCTATCAACTAATATATTCACCTATTTATCTATCTGCCTGTCTATCAACTAATATATTCACCTATTTATCTATCTGCCTGTCTATCAACTAATATATTCACCAATTTATCTATCTGCCTGTCTATCACTATATATTCACCTATTTATCTATCTGTCTGTCTATCAACTAATATATTCACCTATTTATCTATCTGCCTGTCTATCAACTAATATATTCACCTATTTATCTATCTGCCTGTCTATCAACTATATATTCACCTATTTATCTATCTGTCTGTCTATCAACTAATATATTCACCTATTTATCTATCTGCCTGTCTATCAACTAATATATTCACCTATTTATCTATCTGTCTGTCTATCAACTAATATATTCACCTATTTATCTATCTGCCTGTCTATCAACTAATATATTCACCTATTTATCTATCTGCCTGTCTATCAACTAATATATTCACCTATTTATCTATCTGCCTGTCTATCAACTAATATATTCACCTATTTATCTATCTGCCTGTCTATCAACTAATATATTCACCTATTTATCTATCTGCCTGTCTATCAACTAATATATTCACCTATTTATCTATCTGCCTGTCTATCAACTAATATATTCACCTATTTATCTATCTGCCTGTCTATCAACTAATATATTCACCTATTTATCTATCTAAAAGCAAAAGCAGCTTTCTAAAAATGAGGAAGATACTGTGCAATCAATTTTTGACAATAGAAACAAGAAAAAGAGTTCTTAAATATTATGTAGAGCCAGTCTTAACATATGGATGTGAATCATGGACAATAGGACAACAGACAAGAAAATCATTGGAGTCTGTAGAAATGTGGTTTTACAGAAGAAGGTTGAGAATACCATGGACAGATAAGAAGAGTAATGAAAATGTTCTGAAAGTGGCCAAAGCAAAAAGAGAGCTAATTTCCAACATTAGGAAGAAACAATCATCACTTTTTGGCCATGTAATGAGAAAAGAACAACTGGAATATATTGTAAACAACTGGAAAAATTGAGGGACGAAGAGATAGAGGGAAGCAAAGAGAAAAAAATAACGGACAGCTTAAGAGAATGGGGGAGCCGCGATAGCTCAGTGGTTAGTGAACTGGACTACACAGGATAAGAGGTAGGGTTCGATCCCAACCGACGGCTTCCGGTTCATCCAGCCTTTAATGGGTACCGGATTTTTTTTCTGGGAAATTAAAGCGGCACGGACGTAATACCGACCACATTACCCCAAAAATAATGCGCCGAAGGTCTGTAAAATGTATGGTCACTAACATCATATTCCCTATACACCACTTGGCATGACGGGGGTACTTTACTTTTTTTTTTTTTTAAGAGAATGGCGTGACAGAAGGTCAACAACAGAAATGATAAATAACTGTCAAGATCGAAAGTTGTGGAGAGAATGACCACCTACGCCAATCGGCCCGGTACTTGATGATGATGATGATTTATCTATCTGCCTGTCTATCAACTAATATATTTACCTACTTATCAATCTGCCTGTCTATCAACTAACATGTTCACCTACTTATCGATCTCCGTGTCAATCTACTAATATATTCACCTACTTATGGATCTCAGTGTCTATCAACTAGGTAGTATATCATCGATCCGCTTAGCCTTTGAGCTAATCAGGTCACCACTATCAGCTAATCATCCCGACCAGCCATCAAAATTACTACTTCCGTGATTGGGATTTCCCGCGAGAATTCACGTCATTTGGGAACAAGCAACGGTCTCCAACATCTCAACTGTCAATGAGAGGCACACGTTTGTTAATACGAATAAAGCTGAGCGTGTTTTTACAAAATTGTTATTTAACGAAAACAGAGATTTCATTATAAGAGCAACACAAATGTCAATCTTTGTTCTAAACAGAGAGATGTAGATCTTCTCTTATTGCTTTCATTTCCTCTAATCAGAGTATATATTTTTTTTAAAATACGAATTTATTGATAACATCATCGTGTGCCATACCATTTGGCGTAAGCGATCATGCCCTTCCACAATCTTCTATCCACAGTGCATCGTATCGATTCTGTTGTTGACTGTTTTCCATGCCATGATACCAAGCTATCTATTATCTTCTCTCTTTGTCGTCCGCGATCTCTCTTTCCTTCTATTTTACCAGTTGTAACCAAGTATTCGAACTTTTCTCTTCTCAAGATGTGCCCGAAAAATGTTGATTGTTTCTTTCTGATATTTTTAAGGAGTTCCATTTTTTTGTTGGCTTCATTGAGAATTCCCTCGTTGGTCTTTTTAGCTGCCCAGGGAACTTTCAACATTCTTCTGAGAAATCCCATCTCTGTGGCCACTAATCGTCTTTCTATTTGTTTGTCTACTGTCCATGATTCGTTTTCTATGGGTCAGAATTGGTTCTATATAGCACCGATGAACTTTCTTTCTTCCTTCTGTTCACATAGACTTGTTTCATAAGACGTTTTTCATTTTCTGAAATGATATTTTGGCCTGACCTATTCTGCTTTTTATTTCTGTAGCGCATCTTTCACCTGATGTTATTATTGTGCCTAAATATTTGACTCGTTGATAACAAAGTAGATATAATATATTAATCTCCACAATGCACCGTCAGTCAATTGATTCTTCCTCCTAATCCGAACTTTGTGAGAATTGTTTGCAGACACAAGCACAGCCGCACACAAGTTGAAAAGCCCCGAGTTTCAACTCAAACAGACCAAATATGCGCATATTTCTCCTACCAGCCAGCGGTGGGGGTCCCACTACAGCCTGAGCTGGTTGCATGTTGAAACCGTGCGACTGGTTTGGAGGAGAGCAAAAACAAACACTGACAGTAGTCGAAGCTGCGAGAACAATATGAAGAAAAAAAAATGGCTGTTGTTTTATGTTAATGTGGAGATTATCTAAGCGGAAGCAGCGATTAATGGCGTACTGTTGACTTCCGGTGAGAGAGGGTGGCAGGAATGATAGAAATGGCGATGTGGATCTGGTCAGAGATTGATTTGGCTAGAAAAGAAATAATAAGAAATGAAATAATGCGTTATGTTCAGTTTGGGGGGGTTTGAGAGTACATGAAGACATTACGTCATTCACGATTTTAAGGAGGTCAAGGTCATCAGAAAAGCAATTAAAATTAAAACGAAGCAAAGATCTGGAAGAATTCATTGACACGGTCCTGCTGCAGCTTCTACTACTACAATTATAGTTCCTTCTACCACTACATCTTCAACTTCAACTACATCATCGACTGCTACTACTAGTACAACGCCGACAACTTCAACTATCACTACAGTTGCTGATACTGACACTATCACTGTACTACCACTATACTACCATCACTACTACTATACTACCACTATACTACCGTCACTACTACTATACTACCACTATACTACCATCACTACTACTATTACAACACAGGAAGTGTGAGATCTAGCTACAGAGATTTTCTCACACGAGTTGTTGTGAATGCAACGTTTTCCAAAGCCACTTGCGACCTGATGATGATGTTTAGAAGAACTGGAGCTACCATATTGACCATTATAAACTACCATATTGACCATTATAGACTACCATTTTGACCATTATAAACTACCATTTTGACCATTATAGACTACCATTTTGACCATTATAAACTACCATATTGACCATTATAGACTACCATTTTGACCATTATAGACTACCATTTTGACCATTATAAACTACCATTTTGACCATTATAAACTACCATTTTGACCATTATAGACTACCATTTTGACCATTATAAACTACCATTTTGACCATTATAAACTACCATTTTGACCATTATAAACTACCATTTTGACCATTATAGACTACCATTTTGACCATTATAAACTACCATTTTGACCATTATAAACTACCATTTTGACCATTATAAACTACCATTTTGACCATTATAAACTACCATTTTGACCATTATAGACTACCATTTTGACCATTATAGACTACCATTTTGACCATTATAAACTACCATTTTGACCATTATAAACTACCATTTTGACCATTATAAACTACCATTTTGACCATTATAGACTACCATTTTGACCATTATAGACTACCATTTTGACCATTATAAACTACCATTTTGACCATTATAAACTACCATTTTGACCATTATAGACTACCATTTTGACCATTATAAACTACCATTTTGACCATTATAAACTACCATTTTGACCATTATAAACTACCATATTGACCATTATAAACTACCATATTGACCATTATAAACTACCATTTTGACCATTATAGACTACCATATTGACCATTATAAACTACCATTTTGACCATTATAAACTACCATTTTGACCATTATAGACTACCATATTGACCATTATAAACTACCATATTGACCATTATAAACTACCATATTGACCATTATAAACTACCATTTTGTCCATTATAAACTACCATTTTGACCATTATAAACTACCATTTTGACCATTATAAACTACCATTTTGACCATTATAAACTACCATATTGACCATTATAAACTACCATTTTGACCATTATAGACTACCATATTGACCATTATAAACTACCATTTTGACCATTATAAACTACCATTTTGACCATTATAGACTACCATATTGACCATTATAAACTACCATATTGACCATTATAAACTACCATTTTGACCATTATAAACTACCATTTTGACCATTATAAACTACCATTTTGACCATTATAGACTACCATTTTGACCATTATAGACTACCATATTGACCATTATAAACTACCATTTTGACCATTATAGACTACCATTTTGACCATTATAAACTACCATTTTGACCATTATAGACTACCATTTTGACCATTATAAACTACCATATTGACCATTATAAACTACCATTTTGACCATTATAGACTACCATTTTGACCATGATAAACTACCATTTTGACCATTATAGACTACCATTTTGACCATTATAAACTACCATTTTGACCATTATAAACTACCATTTTGACCATTATAAACTACCATTTTGACCATTATAGACTACCATTTTGACCATTATAAACTACCATTTTGACCATTATAGACTACCATTTTGACCATTATAGACTACCATTTTGACCATTATAAACTACCATTTTGACCATTATAAACTACCATTTTGACCATTATAGACTACCATTTTGACCATTATAAACTACCATTTTGACCATTATAAACTACCATTTTGACCATTATAAACTACCATTTTGACCATTATAGACTACCATTTTGACCATTATAAACTACCATATTGACCATTATAAACTACCATTTTGACCATTATAAACTACCATTTTGACCATTATAAACTACCATTTTGACCATTATAAACTACCATTTTGACCATTATAAACTACCATTTTGACCATTATAAACTACCATTTTGACCATTATAAACTACCATTTTGACCATTATAAACTACCATTTTTACCATTATAAACTACCATTTTGACCATTATAGACTACCATTTTGACCATTATAAACTACCATATTGACCATTATAAACTACCATTTTGACCATTATAAACTACCATTTTGACCATTATAAACTACCATTTTGACCATTATAAACTACCATTTTGACCATTATAAACTACCATTTCATCTATAATGCTTCGGTTTGCCACCTGGCTTCCTTCTGGGTGCACCGCCACGGTGATCACGCCTCCTATCGAGAATTGGTCACTGCTGTTAACGCTGGAATCGGTGTTGACCTCCGTGCACGCCATAGTCTGTTGCACAAGCGACGATTCCGAGTAACTTCCATCTAATAGAAAACCACACAAGGTCACATGTTCTGTTCGAATCGCTAAACAACAGAAAATCATTGCAATCCTCCCGTATGAGATAATAAATAGCACTATGCGATACGAACTAGCAATATGGCATACAAAATGGCACCGTGAAATAAGAATTGGCACTATGCGATGGGAACTAGCACTATGCGATAAGAACTAGCACTATGCGATGGGAACTAGCACTATGCTATGAGAACTGGCAACATGAGATAAGAACTAGCACTGTGAGATAGGAACTGGAAATATGAGATAAGAACTGGCACTATGAGATAAGAACTGGCACTATGAGATAAGAACTAGAACTATGCGATAGGAACTAGCACTATGCGATAAGAACTGGCCCTATGCGACAAGAACTAGCACAATTTGATAAGAACTAGAACAATATGACAAGAACTAACACTATGCGATAAGAACTATAACAAGCTGATAAGAACTAGCACTAGGCGATGATCATTCTGAAAACACCAGCGACGTCGCCGCCATCTTTCCGGAATTATCATTTTAAAAAATCATTTCCAATAATTCTGTCGCTATTGCCTTGATGACTACCACAACTGCTGCTAAATCTAAATAGGTCTACCACAACTGCTGCTAAATCTATGTCTACCACAACTGCTTCTAAATCTATGTCTACCACAAATGCTGCTAAATCTATGTCTACCACAACTGCTTCTAAATCTATGTCTACCTCAAATGCTGCTAAATCTATGTCTACCACAACTGCTTCTAAATCTATGTCTACCACAACTGCTGCTAAATCTAGCTAGGTCTACCCCAACTACTGCTAAATCTAGCTAGGTCTACCACAACTGCTGCTAAATCTAATTAGGTCTACCACAACTGCTGCTAAATCTAATTAGGTCTACCACAACTGCTGCTAAATCTAATTAGGTCTACCACAACTGCTGCTAAATCTAATTAGGTCTACCACAACTGCTGCTAAATCTAATTAGGTCTACCGCAACTGCTGCTAAATCTAACTAGGTCTACCGCAACTGCTGCTAAATCTAACTAGGTCTACCGCAACTGCTGCTAAATCTAACTAGGTCTACCACAACTGCTGCTAAATCTAGCTAGGTCTACCACAACTGCTGCTAAATCTAACTAGGTCTACCACAACTGCTGCTAAATCTAATTAGGTCTACCGCAACTGCTGCTAAATCTAACTAGGTCTACCGCAACTGCTGCTAAATCTAGCTAGGTCTACCACAACTGCTGCTAAATCTAACTAGGTCTACCACAACTGCTGCTAAATCTAACTAGGTCTACCACAACTGCTGCTAAATCTTACTAGGTCTACCACAACTGCTGCTAAATCTAGCTAGGTCTACCACAACTGCTGCTAAATCTAGCTAGGTCTACCACAACTGCTGCTAAATCTAACTAGGTCTACCACAACTGCTGCTAAATCTAACTAGGTCTACCACAACTGCTGTTACTTCTACAACAATATACAATAAATTATTTACCCACCATATTTATATTATCCTACTATCGTTACTACAACAGTTAGAACTATTACAAATTACTACTACATTTTCAACTGCTACAACCACCACCACTAGTACCAGTACTACTCGGAGCACCACAAATAATGAACACTGATGTTACTGCTAATAAACAAGACAAGCACAACATTTAGATTTGTTATGAATATTAGCAAAACTAAATTTATGATCATTAACAAAGATTATACTAAAAACCTACAAGTTGATATCAGAATTGAAGGAAAAGACCTGGAGACAGTTCGGAACTACAACTACTTTGGACATACTATAACCAGTGATAGAAAATGTAAAATTGAAATAAACAAAAGAATTGGAATGGCAAAAAGTAATTTTAATGCCATGGAAAATATACTAACATCAAAACAGCTAACACTAGGGCTAAAACTAAGAATAGCAAAATGTTACATCTTTTCAATATTCCTGTGTGGTGCAGAAATAAGGAAAGTAGACAAGAGAACAGAACAGAAAATTGAAGCCTTTGAAATGTGGATTTATATATGGAAAGAATAAAACAAACAATGAAATCTTAAAACAACAAGAAATGAAAAGAGAACTACTAAATACAATTCAAACAAGACAAATACGATTGTTGGGCCGTGTTAAAAGACAGCAACCTACCAAAAGCAATCTTGGAAGGTAAAAATACAAGGTAAAAGAGGCAGACCAAGACTAACATGGACGAGTAACATAAAAAGATAGCCACTGATAACCTGCACTATCAAAGCAAAAGACAGAGCACAAATGGCGCTCCATGGTAGCCAACCTTCGATGCGGAGACGGCACTCAATGATGATGTTACTGCTACTATCATTCATTTCCTAACATTTGCTGTTGTTGAAGTCTTGATGACGTCGCGCAATTCTCCCCGACATCACGACCAAGTTCTGCTTTCAGGAAATGACGAAAGTTAATCATCTTTTCTAGACAACTTAACGGCGGCTATTTTGTCCTCCAATCGAGCACGTGGCCGTTGAACACATGCGTGTTTCCTCTCGCCGCCATTGATTCATGTTTACTATTAACATTACAACTATAAATACAACTGCTACCACCGATATAACGACAATTATCGCAAATACACCTTTCGCAACAGACAGCACTGATGACAGCTAAACCCATTTTAACAGGAGGAGTCCTTAGACCAATTGTTCGTCCCTCAGACATTCGTCAAACACAAAAGTAATCGATACACACTGCTACAGACACTGGTATACTTCTCTGTGCAGCGCAGCGCCGCTTCAGTGCGCCATTAATTATATTAGAACTGACAAGAACTTTCTTTATTAAATGCGCGCGGAGGCTGAGGCTGTAGTTCTAGCTGAGGCTGTCTCGCGACATTTATTACTCTCTCTACTGACAAGGCCAATGATGGAAGGGTGGCTAGACCGGTCGTTGACCAAACATGTGGTCATCGGTTCGATTCCCTGCACGGTCAAGAATTGTGTATTTTCTTCCTTTCAATGGAACAACAAAAACCACTCTCCTATGGTCTACCTGGTGAATAGACCGGACTTGCCTTCCATCCCCTCAGTTGACCCTCGGCAGGTCCTCAGAAATGGATCAATGGCGTCAAATCGGTTTTTTTCCCTCCCTCTTGAAATGTTTTTTCTTTTTTTTTTTTACAAAAAGTAAACGGAAAAAAAATTGTCCACCAGATCACGTGACGTGTAGGAGATTTAGGGGCGGAGTGGGTGTGCTTGTATATATCAATGACGATCCACATATTTATGCGTAATGTTAGCATTACATCGAGCCGACACATTCTTTTCAGAGAACTGAATTTTCCAATTACTATTTACCAATTTTTAGTGACTGGGTGATCCAGGACACTTCTGCCAATCCAACAAAAAAGAAATCACTCATTTGTGGGGGTGGACAATGGCAATGCTGGAGCGGAAATGGGAATTTCCTGACTAGAATTAAACTGATTCCATGGATAGAATAGGACAGCAGCTGGCGGGGATTTCTAGGTGGTTACGTGAAGTGATCAAGATAAGTGGTTTAGTGAGGAGAGGCTGAGGTTAGGTGAGGGTAGCTTAGTGAGAGAGTGGAGGGTAGTTTAGTGAGAGGGTGAAGTTAAGTGAGGGTAGCTTAGTGAGAGGGTGAGGGTAACTTAGTGAGAGGGTGAGGGTAGCTTAGTGAGAGGGTGAGGTTAAGTGAAGTTCGTTTAGTGAGAGGCTGAGGTTAGGTGAGGGTAGCTTAGTGAGAGAGTGGAGTGTAGTTTAGTGAGAGGGTGAGGTTAAGTGAAGTTCGTTTAGTGAGAGGCTGAGGTTAGGTGAGGGTAGCTTAGTGAGAGAGTGGAGTGTAGTTTAGTGAGAGGGTGAGGTTAAGTGAGGGTAGCTTAGTGAGAGGGTGAGGGTAGCTTAGTGAGAGGGTGAGGGTAGCTTAGTGAGAGGGTGAGGTTAAGTGAAGTTAGCTTAGTGAGAGGGTGAGGGTAACTTAGTGAGAGGGTGAGGTTAGGTGAGGGTAGCTTAGTGAGAGAGTGGAATGTAGTTTAGTGAGAGGGTGAGGGTAGCTTAGTGAGAGGGTGAGGCTAAGTGAAGTTCGCTCAGTGAGAGGCTGAGGTTAGGTGAGGGTAGCTTAGTGAGAGTTGAGTGTAGTTTAGTGAGAGGGTGAGGGTAGCTTAGTGAGAGGGTGAGCTTAAGTGAAGTTCGTTTAGTGAGAGGCTGAGGTTAGGTGAGGATAGCTTAGTGAGAGGGCGGAGTGTAGTTTAGTGAGAGGGTGAGGGTAGCTTAGTGAGAGGGTGAGGTTAAGTGAAGTTAGCTTAGTGAGAGGGTGAGGGTAGCTTAGTGAGAGGGTGAGGGTAGCTTAGTGATAGAGTGAGTGTAGTTTAGTGAGAGGGTGAGGTTAAGTGAAGTTAGCTTAGTGAGAGGGAGAGGGTAGCTTAATCAGAGGGTGGAGTGTAGTTAGTGAGAGGGTGAGGTTAAATGAAGTTAGTTTAGTGAGAGGGTGAGGGTAGCTTAGTCAGAGGGTGAGGGTAGCTTAGTCAGAGGGTGGGGGTAGCTTAATCAGAGGGTGAGGGTAGCTTAATCAGAGAGTGGAGTGTAATTTATTGAGAGGGTGAGGGTAGCTTAGTCAGAGGGTGAGAGTAGCTTAATCAGAGGGTGGAGTGGAGTGTAGTTTAGTGAGAGGGTGAGGTTAAGTGAAGTTAGTTTAGTGAGAGGGTGGAGTGTAGTTTAGTGAGAGGGTGAGGTTAAGTAAAGTTAGCTTAGTGAGAGGGTGGAGTGTAGTTTAGTGTGAGGATGAGGTTAAGTGGAGTTAGCTTAGTGAGAGGGTGAGGGTAGCTTAGTGAGAGGATGGACTGTAGTTTAGTGAAAAGGTGAGGTTAAGTGAAGTTAGCTTAGTGAGAGGGTGAGGGTAGCTTAGTGAGAGGGTGGAGTGTAGTTTAGTGTGAGGGTGAGGTTAAGTGAAGTTAGCTTAGCGAGAGGGTGAGGTTAAGTGAAGTTAGCTTAGCGAGCGGGTGAGGTTAAGTGAAGTTAGCTTAGTGAGAGGGTGAGGTTAAGTGAAGTTAGCTTAGTGAGAGGGTGAGGGTAGCTTAGTGAGAGCGTGGAGTGTAGATTAGTGAGAGGGTGAGGTTAAGTGAAGTTAGCTTAGTGAGAGGGTGAGGTTAAGTGAAGTTAGCTTAGTGAGAGGGTGAGGTTAAGTGAAGTTAGCTTAGTGAGAGGGTGAGGTTAAGTGAAGTTAGCTTAGTGAGAGGGTGGAGTGTAGTTTAGTGTGAGGGTGAGGTTAAGTAAAGTTAGCTTAGTGAGAGGGTGAGGGTAGCTTAGTGAGAGGGTGAGGTTAAGTGAAGTTAGCTTAGCGAGAGAGCGAGGATACGTGAATGTAGTTTAGTGAGAGGGTGAGGTTAAGTAGATTAGCTTTTGTTGGCCGATGTTTGGCCGATGTTTGCTGTTGGTAGTTACCTGATAGCCGATGTTTGCTGTTGGTAATTAACTGATCGCCGATGTTTGCTGTCAATAAATCTTCTAGATTGTTCTTTGTTCGTTGCTTCTTCCTGTCACTGAGCATCATGTTTGAACAAGGATACAAGGATAACTAAATCTTGGTTCATTAGATATATATATAAATATATTAAACGGATGTAAACATGTTTAAATTTGACACACGGACGATTATTCGCACACTACCTACACTCAATGTGTCAATGACTCAAAGAGCCATAATCAAACGCTACGAAAATGCCAGATTAAGAGGAAGACATAGAAAGAGATGGGTAAAGGGAATACTAGAGTCACTAGGAGGGTTAACACCAGAAGAGGCCAACAGAAGAGCAAAGAATCGCAAATTGTATCTCCCCTCGACGCCAACGGCAATGGAGGAAGGATAGAAGAAGAACCTACACTCACATACACACCCACATACATACCCACATACACACCCACATACACACCCACATACTGTCTGTGAAATCCAGACAAGAGGATTGGGGCCGACATGAACCAATCCGACAGAGATCCTTGTCAGCGGACAATATCAATTATTTGTCATGAAATCCCAGAAAAGAGCGCAAGATAATGACAAGAATCTACACGACACGCGCGTGAAGGTAAACCTGATGAAGATTTCAAGCCGTAGTAGCAGCTACCCCAGCTGGGCTCGCATTGTGCCGTGGAGACAATAAGACCAGACAAAATCATTTAGATTTTCTTGTTGATCGCGGTAGAGAAAAAGTAGGAACGGGTAGAGGGTGGGGAGGGGGATGGAACGAGAGGAGAAGAGAATTCTGTCTCTGAAGTGAGGAGACCGAAACGAGTGGAGATTGTGGAATGTTTAGTTAGGACTGTAGCAGTTCTTAACGTGAGTACAATAGAATGTTTACTGAGGGCTGTAGCTGTTGTTAACGTGAGTACAGTAGAATCTTTAGTAAGGACTGTAGCAGTTATTAACGTGAGTACAGTAGAATGTTTAGTTAGGACTGTAGCAGTTATTAACGTGAGTACAGTAGAATCTTTAGTAAGGCTGTAGCAGTTATTAACGTGAGTACAGTAGAATCTTTAGTTAGGACTGTAGCAGTTGTTAACGTGAGTACAGTAGAATGTTTAGTTAGCACTGTAGCAGTTGTTAACGTGAGTACAGTATAATGTTTAGTGACAGCAGTAGCAGTTGATAACGTGAGTACAGTAGAATGTTTAGTGAGAACTGTAGCAGTTATTAACGTGATTAAAGCGGATACTTTAGCGAGGGCCGTGGCTGTTGTTAACGTGAGTACAGTGGAATGTTTAGCGAGGGCCGTAGCTGTTGTTAACGTGAGTACAGTGGAATGTTTAGCGAGGGCCGTAGCTGTTGTTAACGTGTGTACAGTGGAATGTTTAGCGAGGGCCGTAGCTGTTGTTAACGTGTGTACAGTGGAATGTTTAGCGAGGGCCGTAGCTGTTGTTAACGTGTGTACAGTGGAATGTTTAGTGAGGGCCGTAGCTGTTGTTAACGTGTGTACAGTGGAATGTTTAGCGAGGGCCGTAGCTGTTGTTAACGTGTGTACAGTGGAATGTTTAGCGAGGGCCGTAGCTGTTGTTAACGTGTGTACAGTGGAATGTTTAGTGAGGGCCGTAGCTGTTGTTAACGTGTGTACAGTGGAATGTTTAGCGAGGGCCGTAGCTGTTGTTAACGTGTGTACAGTGGAATGTTTAGCGAGGGCCGTAGCTGTTGTTAACGTGTGTACAGTGGAATGTTTAGTGAGGGCCGTAGCTGTTGTTAACGTGTGTACAGTGGAATGTTTAGTGAGGGCCGTAGCTGTTGTTAACGTGTGTACAGTGGAATGTTTAGTGAGGGCCGTAGCTGTTGTTAACGTGAGTACAGTGGAATGTGACTCGCATCTTGCTTTCCCATCAGGGTAACGTAGATCACACATTTCATTACTTTGCGTGAAAGTGGCAAGTGGCTGCGAGTATGTCTGTGTGTGAAAGTGGCAAGTGGCTGCCAGTATGTCTGTGTGTGAAAGTGGCAAGTGGCTGCTAGTATGTCTGTGTGTGAAAGTGGCAAGTGGCTGCGAGTATGTCTGTGTGTGAAAGTGGCAAGTGGCTGCTAGTATGTCTGTGTGTGAAAGTGGCAAGTGGCTGCGAGTATGTCTGTGTGTGAAAGTGGCAAGTGGCTGCTAGTATGTCTGTGTGTGAAAGTGGCAAGTGGCTGCGAGTATGTCTGTGTGTGAAAGTGGCAAGTGGCTGCGAGTATGTCTGTGTGTGAAAGTGGCAAGTGGCTGCTAGTATGTCTGTGTGTGAAAGTGGCAAGTGGCTGCCAGTATGTCTGTGTGTGAAAGTGGCAAGTGGCTGCTAGTATGTCTGTGTGTGAAAGTGGCAAGTGGCTGCGAGTATGTCTGTGTGTGAAAGTGGCAAGTGGCTGCTAGTATGTCTGTGTGTGAAAGTGGCAAGTGGCTGCCAGTATGTCTGTGTGTGAAAGTGGCAAGTGGCTGCGAATATGTCTGTGTGTGAAAGTGGCAAGTGGCTGCGAGTATGTCAGTGTGTGAAAGTGGCAAGTGGCTGCGAGTATGTCTGTGTGTGAAAGTGGCAAGTGGCTGCGAGTATGTCTGTGCGTGAAAGTGGCAAGTGGCTGCTAGTATGTCTGTGTGTGAAAGTGGCAAGTGGCTGCGAGTATGTCTGTGTGTGAAAGTGGCAAGTGGCTGCTAGTATGTCTGTGTGTGAAAGTGGCAAGTGGCTGCGAGTATGTCTGTGTGAAAGTGGCTGCTAGTATGTCTGTGTGTGAAAGTGGCAAGTGGCTGCGAGTATGTCTGTGTGTGAAAGTGGCAAGTGGCTGCTAGTATGTCTGTGTGTGAAAGTGGCAAGTGGCTGCGAGTATGTCTGTGTGAAAGTGGCTGCGAGTATGTCTGTGTGTGAAAGTGGCAAGTGGCTGCTAGTATGTCTGTGTATAAAGTGGTAAGTGGCTGCTAGTATGTCTGTGTATGAAAGTGGTAAGTGGCTGCGAGTATGTCTGTGTGTGAAAGTGGCAAGTGGCTGCGAGTATGTCTGTGTGTGAAAGTGGCAAGTGGCTGCTAGTATGTCTGTGTATGAAAGTGGTAAGTGGCTGCTAGTATGTCTGTGTATGAAAGTGGCAAGTGGCTGCGAGTATGTCTGTGTGTGAAAGTGGCAAGTGGCTGCGAGTATGTCTGTGTGTGAAAGTGGCAAGTGGCTGCTAGTATGTCTGAGTATGAAAGTGGTAAGTGGCTGCTAGTATGTCTGTGTATGAAAGTGGTAAGTGGCTGCGAGTATGTCTGTGTGTGAAAGTGGCAAGTGGCTGCGAATATGTCTGTGTGTGAAAGTGGCAAGTGGCTGCGAGTATGTCTGTGTGTGAAAGTGGCAAGTGGCTGCGAATATGTCTGTGTGTGAAAGTGGCAAGTGGCTGCCAGTATGTCTGTGTGTGAAAGTGGCAAGTGGCTGCGAATATGTCTGTGTGTGAAAGTGGCAAGTGGCTGCGAGTATGTCTGTGTGTGAAAGTGGCAAGTGGCTGCTGGTATGTCTGTGTGTGAAAGTGGCAAGTGGCTGCGAGTATGTCTGTGTGAAAGTGGCTGCTAGTATGTCTGTGTGTGAAAGTGGCATGTGGCTGCGAGTATGTCTGTGTGTGAAAGTGGCAAGTGGCTGCTAGTATGTCTGTGTATGAAAGTGGTAAGTGGCTGCTAGTATGTCTGTGTATGAAAGTGGTAAGTAGCTGCGAGTATGTCTGTGTGTGAAAGTGGCAAGTGGCTGCGAGTATGTCTGTGTGCGTGAAAGTGGCAAGTGGCTGCTAGTATGTCTGTGTGTGAAAGTGGCAAGTGGCTGCGAGTATGTCTGTGTGTGAAAGTGGCAAGTGGCTGCTAGTATGTCTGTGTGTGAAAGTGGCAAGTGGCTGCGAGTATGTCTGTGTGAAAGTGGCTGCTAGTATGTCTGTGTGTGAAAGTGGCAAGTGGCTGCGAGTATGTCTGTGTGTGAAAGTGGCAAGTGGCTGCTAGTATGTCTGTGTGTGAAAGTTGCAAGTGGCTGCGAGTATGTCTGTGTGAAAGTGGCTGCGAGTATGTCTGTGTGTGAAAGTGGCAAGTGGCTGCGAGTATGTCTGTGTGTGAAAGTGGCAAGTGGCTGCTAGTATGTCTGTGTATAAAAGTGGTAAGTGGCTGCTAGTATGTCTGTGTATGAAAGTGGTAAGTGGCTGCGAGTATGTCTGTGTGTGAAAGTGGCAAGTGGCTGCGAGTATGTCTGTGTGTGAAAGTGGCAAGTGGCTGCTAGTATGTCTGTGTATGAAAGTGGTAAGTGGCTGCTAGTATGTCTTTGTATGAAAGTGGCAAGTGGCTGCCAGTATGTCTGTGTGTGAAAGTGGCAAGTGGCTGCGAATATGTCTGTGTGTGAAAGTGGCAAGTGGCTGCGAGTATGTCTGTGTGTGAAAGTGGCAAGTGGCTGCTGGTATGTCTGTGTGTGAAAGTGGCAAGTGGCTGCGAGTATGTCTGTGTGAAAGTGGCTGCTAGTATGTCTGTGTGTGAAAGTGGCATGTGGCTGCGAGTATGTCTGTGTGTGAAAGTGGCAAGTGGCTGCTAGTATGTCTGTGTATGAAAGTGGTACGTGGCTGCTAGTATGTCTGTGTATGAAAGTGGTAAGTGGCTGCGAGTATGTCTGTGTGTGAAAGTGGCAAGTGGCTGCGAGTATGTCTGTGTGTGAAAGTGGCAAGTGGCTGCTAGTATGTCTGTGTATGAAAGTGGTAAGTGGCTGTAGTATGTCTGTGTATGAAAGTGGCAAGTGGCTGCGAGTATGTCTGTGTGTGAAAGTGGCAAGTGTCTGCTAGTATGTCTGTGTATGAAAGTGGTAAGTGGCTGCGAGTATGTCTGTGTGTGAAAGTGGCAAGTGGCTGCCAGTATGTCTGTGTGTGAAAGTGGCAAGTGGCTGCGAATATGTCTGTGTGTGAAAGTGGCAAGTGGCTGCGAGTATGTCTGTGCGTGAAAGTGGCAAGTGGCTGCGAGTATGTCTGTGCGTGAAAGTGGCAAGTGGCTGCGAGTATGTCTGTGCGTGAAAGTGGCAAGTGGCTGCGAATATGTCTGTGTGTGAAAGTGGCAAGTGGCTGCGAATATGTCTGTGTATGAAAGTGTCTGATAAGCCAGATGCGGGCCCGGAATAATCTAGCCCTGTAATAACAGCGATTAGTAGGGCATCTATTTAACAAACCTTTCTAATATGTCTGCTTCGCCCGACGGTAACCCTTTGCATGTCTCACGGCATGTAGCCCTACTTCAAAGAGACGATCGCCAAGCAGATGTTTCCTGAGTCACACCTTCCCGTGAGTCAACATTAATATTCCAGGAGCGTGTCATTAAGAGCTTCTTTTGTCCACCATTTCGGCGTTTACCGTGCGGCAGTGACCTCCATAACATTTCTGGCAGTCAGTGGCTTGGCATGCGGACTGTATGGTTCGCCCAGAAACTTTGCAAGAAAAACAAAACAATTTATGAACAACGCACATAACACATCTGTGGAATAACTGACGTTTATTACTAAACGTGGTTACTTATATTATGTTACTATCAACAATACTGCAATCTGTACACGTCTATATGTACTTCAGTCCTCTTCTCAAGATGTGCATCATCACACAGCGACTAACTACGCCAGTTCGGTGTTGGTTGACAATTGCTTCGATTCCTCCAGAATCTTGTTCTACTTCGCCAATCCCAATCTTCACCCCACACACCCCCCCTCCCCTCGTTCACGGCTAGCCATGTGTTGTTGTTGTTATGGATCCAGAGGCCTTTGAGCTGACCCCCTTTGGCCCAGTGCCATGTAATGATATCTGCTGGTATTTGTGAGTTCCCTTGTAGTTCTGTACAAGGTGTTCCATTTATCAGCTCTTTGATGAAGTAGAGTTGCTCTGATGTCAGTGAGCTTTGGACTGTCAAAAAGGTGATGTTCTACTGTTTCATGTGAGTGTTCACAGAATGGACATGCTGGAATTTGGTTTCATTGTGTTCTATTGATGTGGTTGTTCAATTGTACATGGCTAGTTCTCACTCAGTCTGAAGATGGTGATTTGGTCTCTTCTTTTCAGGTTGTTAATGTTGTCATGGAGGTTTGGCCGCTAGCGCTGTAGTTTCACATCTGTCAAAAGTCCTTCTCTCTACCCATTGTACCAGTATATGTGAATTAAAACATGGGTCAGATAACTCAGTCGGTACCCAATTCTTAACAGCTTATAATAGTAATATCAAAATAACAATCGCCAGTAGTTAGTGACAGTACATAAGCAATGGAAAATTATAGCGGTTAGTGGACAAAGGTAAGGAGGATGGAGGGTGACTAGTAGGTGAGGAATGGTAGTCGGACATAACAAGTTTCGGGAGAATGGAAATTGTATAGTTGTTGTAAAGGTGTGGATAAACGCATGGCTTGAACCACCCGGTAAATAGATTGACAAACAAGATCAAAGTCATGAAATAAACATAATTATTTTGAAACTCAGGAGAGGTCAAACTGACCATGGGTTACTGTGGAGTCACAAACAGCCTGTTTTGACCATTCTGAGACATTGGTCAACTATAGTTCAGGATTGCGAACTCCGATTGGTGGGAGGGTGTTGCAGGTTGTCATCTTGCGACAACTTCGCGAAAAATGCATTTGATGCAAGTACTCCACGCGCATAATTTATGTAAATAATATTTGGGTATTTAGTCTTCGGCACAACAAGATTTAAGTAAGTTAGGAGGAAGACACAGCTAGTCCGAATCAGAAATGTAGACTAGTAAGCTTAGTCCGGCTTCGGCCAAACTGCCGACGGCATTCAGTCAAGTTATAAAGGAACAGATAAGGAAGTGTTAGTTAGACACAAGAGTCAGTCAAGTTAGTAAGGAACAGACAAGGAAGTCGGTTAGTTAAGCACAGGAGTCAGTCAAGTTAGTAAGGAACAGACAAGGAAGTGTTAGACACAGGAGTCAGTCAAGCTAGTAAGAAAGTGTCTGATAAGCCAGATGCGGGCCCGGAATAATCTAGCCCTGTAATAACAGCGATTAGTAGGGCATCTATTTAACAAACCTTTCTAATATGTCTGCTTCGCCCGACGGTAACCCTTTGCATGACACGGAAGTTAGTTAGTTAGGCACAGGAGTCAGTCAAGTTAGTAAGGAACAGACACTGAAGTTAGTTAGTTAGACACAAGAGTCAGTCAAGTTAGTAAGGAACAGACAAGGAAGTCGGTTAGTTAAGCACAGGAGTCAGTCAAGTTAGTAAGGAACAGACAGACAAGGAAGTGTTAGACACAGGGGTCAGTCAAGTTAGTAAGGAACAGACACGGAAGTTAGTTAGTTAAGCACAGGAGTCAGTCAAGTTAGTAAGGAACAGACAAGGAAGTGTTAGACACAGGAGTAAGTCAACTTAGTTAGGAACAGACAAGGACGTGTTAGTTAGGCACAGGAGTCAGTCAAGTTTGCAAGGAACAGATAAAAGAGTTAGGTAGTAAGAAGTAGTAAGCCACGGAATTAGTAAGAGTAGTAACAATTAGTTGAGTAGTAGACAGAACCAGAGCACGTGAATTAGAACATAGAGAACATTTAGTTGTGAAAGTGTTGTTAAGAGTGTTTCAATTTTGTGCTTCAGAAAACAAGGCGTAAGTAAGTTGTGAGAGAGATTGGTTTTACATGTCACAGACGATAAGCACTTGTGGACAAATCAATATCAACCGGCGGTAGCCTACTGAATGTCCAGAATTAAAGAACAGTAATTCTAAAGAAAAGTGCTTCCACTATTATGTATCACGTGACAAGTTAAAGATCAATAAACTTGATTATGATTTATGACTGTATAGTCTGTTATGATTGTGTTGACTACGTTATGATCAATGTGATGTTACATAAACTATAAACAAGAAACATAAATAACCAATGTTGTTTGGCCCACTCCTCTGAGGTCGTTCACGACATCTGCACCAGGACTCCCTGTATGACGTGATCGGCGAACCGGCCAGTCTATCTCATCTTTGACGTCTTCAACGCCACGGACGAACAGGCAGGTAACACTGCCAACCTTTGACCTCTGTGATGACTCCAGCTGTTGCCTCTGGGTGGAGTCTGTCTGGACGTTGCCGATCAAGTTCATCCAGTGACTTAGCACACAGACATGACTCTAACCAGATAAAAGCTTTTGACATTGCCATGATCTCCATAAATCATACAGCTGGTTGTCACAACCATCATCTCCATAAACATATAACAGGTTCTCACAACTATAATCCCCATCATCATACAACAGGTTGTCACAACCATAATCTCCATCGTCATACAACAGGTTGTCACAACCATAATCTCCATTATCATACAACAGGTTGTCACAACCATAGTCTCCATTATCATACAACAGGTTGTCACAACCATAATCTCCATCGTCATACAACAGGTTGTCACAATTATAATCTCCATCGTCATACAACAGGTTGTCACAACCATAATCTCCATCGTCATACAACAGGTTGTCACAACCATAATCTCCATTATCATACAACAAGTTGTCACAACCATAATCTCCATCGTCATACAACAAGTTGTCACAACTATAATCTCCATCGTCATACAACAAGTTGCCACAACCATAATCTCCATTATCATACAACAGGTTGTCACAACCATAATCTCCATCGTCATACAACAGGTTGTCACAACCATAATCTCCATCGTCATACAACAAGTTGTCACAACCATAATCTCCATCGTCATACAACAAGTTGTCACAACCATAATCTCCATCGTCATACAACAAGTTGTCACAACCATAATCTCCATCGTCATACAACAAGTTGTCACAACCATAATCTCCATCGTCAAACAACAAGTTGTCACAACCATAATCTCCATCGTCATACAACAAGTTGTCACAACCATAATCTCCATCGTCATACAATTGGTCGTCATTGCGCCACTATATTGATCAACAGTTCTGTAATCGGAACCTGCAGCCAACACACTCCGTTGATGTTGCACTACATCTGTGATGGTCATAACGTCTCTGTAACTCTTGCAGATAAGGGCATTAACCACAAACGGGTTCTAGAATCTATTTCTTCTATTCTCGAATATGGCAATAACGAAAACATATTGTACTGAATTCTGGAGGGTGCCTATACCGTCTATCAATTAATGTTACACACTGCGATATCCAATTAAAAACACATTATGAGACTGGTCAATCCTTTCTTTAGTCCGTTCCCCTCCTCTTATCTTCAGTCAGTCTCTTATGTAGGGAATGTACTTTGTCATCGGTTACCTTCAGGCGTCCATGCGCTGTGCTGACCAACATGAGCACGTTATCCACAGTGGAAAAGCCGAATAGATATAGCATTCCCAAAACACAAGGTTGTTTAGACTGGTTGTTTAGTCTCTCTGGCATCGACAAAAATCATGAGCAGGGCATTGTGCACTGATTGGATCCTAGCAGATGGCACGCATTAATAGGACGGTCAATGTGTGCTCGATGGGCGAGATGACCAGTTCCCGATACTGAAGCACTTGCAGCCATTGTTGATGCCGGCAGGTGCTGTAACCCTCATCACCCACAATCCCTTGCCAGCTTTTCTTATCACGTGGTCAATGTGTCCTACAAGCTACGATAATCATCATCAAAATCAAGTAAAATTGAGGGGCGAAGAGAGAGAGGGAAGCAAAGAGAAAAAATACGAGACAGCTTAATAGAATGGCTTGGCAGAAAGTCAACAACAGAAATGCTAAATAACTGTCGAGATCGAAAGGTTGTGGAGAGACATGATCACCTACGCCAGGTGGCCCGGTACTTGATGATGATGATATCTCCCATCAATGCTGGAAGGTAGGTACATGCAAATAATTGCATTGCTGCGGTAAATCTGGTAGCAAGGAGCAAGGTGTACTGCTACAAGCCATGCTGACAGCTTGACGTAACAGGAACACAAAGAAATACTGATGCTTCGGCCTACTACATGCGGCCCTTCAGAGAACCAGAACAACAAACGGAATCAAGATAAACCTTACTACATCTAGGATGAGTGGAACAAGTAACTCAATGAGAAATAAAAAGTTGGATAAGAAAAGAAATGATAAAATAAAAGGGAGATGAATTCATTATTAGAGAATTGTTGCTGTTGTTGTTGCGTTACCCAGGTTTCAACTCTGACGCTAGAGACTAGGAACTGAAAAATCATGAGCAGGGCATTGTGCACTGATTGGATCCTAGCAGATGGCACGCATTAATAGGACGGTCAATGTGTGCTCGATGGGCGAGATGACCAGTTCCCGATACTGAAGCACTTGCAGCCATTGTTGATGCCGGCAGGTGCTGTAACCCTCATCACCCACAATCCCTTGCCAGCTTTTCTTATCACGTGGTCAATGTGTCCTACAAGCTACGATCATCATCATCAAAATCAAGTACCGGACCTGCTGGCGTAGGTGATCATGTCTCTCCACAACTTTCGATCACGGCAGCTATTTATCATTTCTGTTGTTGACCTTCTTCCAAGCCATTCTCTTAAGCTGTCTGTTATTTTTTCTCTTTGTTTCCCTCTATCTCTTCGTCCCTCAATTGTTTCAGTTGTTACAATATATTCCAGTTGTTCTTTTCTCATTACATGGCCAAACAATTATGATTGTTTCTTCCTAATATTGGAAAATACCTCTCTTTTTGCTTTGACCTCTCTCACAACATCTTCATTACTCTTCTTAGCTGTCCATGGTATTCTCATCATTCTTCTGTAAAACCACATTTCTACAGACTCCAGTGATTTTCTTGTCTGTTGTCCAATTGTCCATGATTCGCATCCATATGCTAAGACTGGCCCTACATAACATTTAAGAACTCTTTTTCATGTTTCTATTGTCAAAAATGGATTGCATAGTATCTTCCTCATTTTTTGGAAAGCTGTTTTTGCCTGAGCCATTCTGCATCTCACCTCTTTTGTGCATCTTCCGTCTGAGGTTAACAAAGTTCCCAAATATTTAAATTCATTTACCTGTTTTAATATTGTTCCACTTGTCTTTATTTTGCACTGGGGTCTTTTTCTTTGTTGTTACAATTACCTCTGTCTTTTTGCTATTAAGGCTGAGTCCTTTATTTTTGCTTTCTTTCACTACAATGTCCAACATTTCTTGTAACTCATTTTCACTCTTAGCGATTAAGACTGTATCATCAGCATACCTTAGATTATTTATATTATGACCTCCAATTGTTATTCAATGCATGCCCCTTATGGATCTTAAAATAATATCACTATAAATATAAAACAAATCTGGTGACAGCACACAACCTTGTCTAACACCCTGTTTTATTTGTTGAAACATTCCCAATTGGTTTCCAGTTCTTATGGCCGCTGTTTGTTGCCAGTACATGTTCTTTATTATTCTTAGATCTTTGCTGTCTACGTTTATGCTTTCTAAAATTTTGATTTATTTCTTGGTGCTTTACTTTGTCAAATGCCTTGGTGTAATCAATGAAACATAGGCATAGATCTGTTTTCACCTCTATGGCTCTTTCTACTAAAGATCTTATGATATAAATGGCATTGCTTGTTCCTTTATCTCTAACAAAACCACAATGTTCATCGCTAATTTCTGGACTGATTTTGTTTCGCACTCTTCGCATGATGATTCTTAGTAATATCTTAGTCATATGACTCATAAGACTTATTGTGCGATGATCAACGCATTCAATCGCACCCGATTTCTTTGGTAGGGCTATGAATATTGATTTGAGCATGTCGTCTGGTATATATGCACTGTTGTAGATATCATTCAATATTTTTGTTATTATTGCTATTCCAAAATCACCCATGGCTTCAATCTCTTCTTTAGTTATATTATCTGGTCCAGGAGCTTTTCCTGCTTTCATATTGCGCAAGGCATCTTCCACTTCTTCTCTGATTATTTCTGGTCCTTCTCCATTATCCTTAATATTTACTTCCGTTCGTTCATCATTATAAAGATCTTTAATGTATTATGTCCATCGTTCCCTTATGTTTTCTTGATCAATCAACAGTTCTCCTTTCTTTGATCTTAAACATCCGGTTTTTGATTGCGTTTTTCTTCATGTTAATTCCTCAATTTGTTTGTACATAGCTTTAGCATCTTCTGTTTGTTGCATTTCAATCTCTTTGCATCTCTCTTTTAGCCATGCTTCTTTTGCTTCATTGCATTATACTACAATTTCTTTATTTAATCTCTTATACTCATCTTTATTTTCTTTATTTCTTCTTCTTGTATCCATTAGCTGCAAAATGTCGTCTATCATCAATTTCTTTCTTGAATTTGTCCTCACTGGTGGTATGAACTCTTTTGATATTTGTTGTCTTGATTCTTTTAGCATTTAGTTACGATCAGATTTAGCAATTAAAAATGCGTGGATTATGCACTTCCGGTGCAAACAATGGCGGGAGATATAATTTCAAATGTGGTTTGTTTGTGTAGAATGCAGGTCTGAGGTAATATAACCGTGAGATTACCAAAGTGAAACAAGGGCAGGTATAATCAGGTTACTTATATTCAATTCTGAGAATACTAACGAGAAATAAACGGCAGATAACTAAAACAAGTGAAAGATTTTAAGTATTTAGGAAGTCTAGTGACAAAGAACGATTCACAAACAGCAGAAATAAACTCAAGATGCAACAAAGCTTGTCAAATCATTAGACAGCAATCACCACTATTGTCCAACAAGGAAATAACTCTAGAGGTAAAACGGGCACTCTACAATACAATCTTCATCCCAACGTTGTGCTACCAATGTTTCCTGGACCCTAGATGCAAGAACAATAAGAAAAATAACCTCTACAGAGATTAAATGTGTTAGACGAATGACAGGAAACAGCATGAGAGATACGATCAGAAATGAAGAACTTCCCCCGCCATAGAATATATAAAGAAACAACAGATAAAATGGTTTGACCACGTGACAGGGCAGAAAGATCAAAACACAACGAGCCTTCACTAAACGTTGCGAGAACACCAGACCAATGGGTCGACCACGGAAATGATGAGTTAATGGAACTTTAGAAACACTAGGAAACATAGCAGCAGCAGAGGCCAACAGAGGAGCAAAAGACCGCAAACTATATCTCTCCTCGACGCTGAAAGGCAAATGATGAAGGAAAGAAGAAGAAGAAGATGGCGAATGAGAATCACAGGACAGCAGCAATGAGATCAATAATGAGAAAAAGGAGAAATTAAAAAGTCGAGAAATGACGTCACTGAATTGTAATTGTGTTTAGAGTGAAAGATGTGATGAAGATGAGATATGAAGAAGTTGTAGAACAAGAGATGAAGAAGAAGAAATGAAGAAGAATAAAAGGACTAAGAAAAGAAGAAATGAAGAAGGATAAAAGGACAAAGAAAAGAAGAAATGAACAAGGATAAAAGGACAAAGAAAAGAAGAAATGAAGAAGGATAAAAGGACAAAGAAAAGAAGAAATGAAGAAGGATAAAAGGACAAAGAAAAGAAGAAATGAAGTAGGATAAAAGGACAAAGAAAAGAAGAAATGAAGAAGGATAAAAGGACAAAGAAAAGAAGAAATGAAGAAGGATAAAAGGACAAAGAAAAGAAGAATGAAGAAGGATAAAAGGACAAAGAAAAGAAGAAATGAAGAAGGATAAAAGGACAAAGAAAAGAAGAAATGAAGAAGGATAAAAGGACAAAGAAAAGAAGAAATGAAGAAGGATAAAAGGACAAAGAAAAGAAGAAATGAAGAAGGATAAAAGGACAAAGAAAAGAAGAAATGAAGAAGGATAAAAGGACAAAGAAAAGAAGAAATGAAGAAGGATAAAAGGACAAGAAGAAAAGGTGTTCAAGTTCAGTGGCGGAAATGAGAATTGGAGACTTTGTGAGAGTTGATCAAATCAGGACTGTAAACTGGTTGTTTAGTCAGTTATATTTGAAGTGACTGCTTGTTTAGTCAGTTATATTTGAAGTGACTGCTTGTTTAGTCAGTTATATTTGAAGTGACTGCTTGTTTAGTCAGTTATATTTGAAGTGACTGCATGTTTAGTCAGTTATATTTGAAGTGACTGCTTGTTTAGTCAGTTATATTTGAAGTGACTGCTTGGTTAGTCATTTATATTTGAAGTGACTGCTTGGTTAGTCATTTATATTTGAAGTGACTGCTTGGTTAGTCATTTATATTTGAAGCGACTGCTTGGTTAGTCATTTATATTTGAAGTGACTGGTTGTTTAGTCATTTATATTTGAAGTGACTGCTTGGTTAGTCATTTATATTTGAAGTGACTGGTTGTTTAGTCATTTATATTTGAAGTGACTGCTTGGTTAGTCATTTATATTTGAAGTGACTGGTTGTTTAGTTATTTATATTTGAAGTGACTTCTTGGTTAGTCATTTATATTTGAAGTGACTGGTTGTTTAGTTATTTATATTTGAAGTGACTTCTTGGTTAGTCATTTATATTTGAAGTGACTGGTTGTTTAGTCCTTCATATTTGAAGTGAATACTTGGTTAGTCGTTTATATTTGAAGTGACTGGTTGGTTACAGAAGAACAATCACCGATGTGTATTCCTCTCTACTGTAAGCTCTTTCTCTCTGTGATGTGTGTGTGTGTGTGTGTAATTTATATATGTGTTTTTGTTAGAGAAGGCGAACAATGTGCATTATCCCCGCTGCGCCGTCGACTTTGCCTGAAAGGCGGTAACTAGAAGACGTGTGTGAGTCACTTTAGTGTCAGGTAGTTAGTCCACAGGCTGAAGGGGGCGAGGGAGAGCAAAGAACAAAGAAATAACAACAAAGGTGCGGTCATTGTGCTCTTAAACCGGAAACACTTGAGTGGTGACCCCAGGTAGATCCCCGTCCCGCCGATTAGGTCATGTCAACACGCCCTGTCGTCGGCCCTAAAACTGAGGGAACAGGTAAACTTGTTGTTGCTATAGTAACAGCACAGTGACGATAAACACTTGCTACTTGTTCGCATTGATGTTTTGTTTGTCCACCGGCCCTTGTGTAAGATCCACAAACATCACGGGCCGGAATGTTTGTACTTCAAATTAAAGTGATCTAAATCTGTGCAATTCACCCAACTGGTTATCTTAATTTAACACAAGTTTATTTTAACAAGCTTCTATTTGCTGCTGACCGGGCGTAAATATATGGAGAAATAGGGGATCTACAATGGGAAATAGGGATTTACAATGGGAAATAGGGGATCTACAATGGGAAATAGGGGATCTACAATGGGAAATAGGGGATCTACAATGGGAAATAGGGGATCTACAATGGGAAATAGGGGATCTACAATGGGAAATAGGGGATCTACATGAGGAAATAAGGGATCTACATGGAGAAATAGGGATCTACATGAAGAAATATGGGATCTACAATGGGAAATAGGGGATCTACATGGAGAAATAGGGGATCTACATGAAGAAATAGGGGATCTACATGAATAAATAGGGGATCTACAATGGGAAATAGGGGATCTACATGAGGAAATAGGGGATCTACGTGGAGAAATAGGGGATATACATGAAGAAATAGGGGATCTACATGAAGAAATAGGGGATCTACATTGTGAAATAGGGATCTACAATGGGAAATAGGGGATCTACATGAAGAAATAGGGGATCTACATTGGGAAATAGGGATCTACATTGGGAAATAAGGGATCTACATTGGGAAATAGCGGATCTACATTGGGAAATAGGGGATCTACATTGGGAAATAGGGGATCTACATTGGGAAATAGGGGATCTGCATGGAGAAATAGGGGATCTAAATGTAGAAATAGGAGACCTACATGGAAAAATAGAAGAATTACATGGAGAAATAAAATACCTACATGCAGAAATAGAAGAAAGGCAAATGAGGAAGGAAAGAAGACGGAAAATAAGAAGAAGGAGAAGCTAGCGAGCGAGCTAGTTAAACCAATAATCTGTCAAACATGAATCTCGACTCGTTTAGCTTTAGCCAGTGTAAGGATTGTATGAGGGGAGGTCAAAAAGTAATGCACACCAATTTTTTTCTCGGCTAATAATAAAGATAGGAATATGAAATTTTGCACACTTGGAATATGACATGTTCCAATTATGTGTACCAAATTGCACAGCATTCTGATAAATATTACGCAATCTATGAACCGTTAAAATGGAGCTTGTCAACAATGTCCGTTACAAACAGCGAATTGTCATAGAATTTCTGGTTGCGGAAAAAGAAACTGGCAAACATTCATAAACAACTGTGTGCAGTGTACAAATGTTCTGCAGTCGATAGGAGCACAGTTAGTCGCTGGGTTCAGAGAATTAAAGCTGCAGAAAGTGTACGAGTGGAGCTGCATGATTTACCGCGTTCTGGACGTGTTGCCTCGGCTACCAGCACAGACATGTTAAACCGGGCTGATGCCATTATTCGTAAGGATAGGCGTATCACTAGTCAGCAGTTGGCATTGCAGCTTACAGTCAACAAGGGAAGTGCAATCGCAATTTTTAAAACTCTCGGATATTCAAAGATTTGCGCTCGTTGGGTTCCTCGGTGCCTAACAAATGATCACAGAGTTCAAAGGAAAACATTCTGTTCTGAATTGTTGGAGCGTTTCGGTGTTGAAGGAGAAATGTTTTTGTCAAAAATTGTTACCCGTGACGAAACGTGGGCACATCATTATGAGCCTGAAACAAAAATGCAGTCAATGGAATGGCATCATCCGCAGTCACCAAAAAGAAAAAAATCCAAAACATCTCGATCAGCCGGAAAGGTGATGATCACTGTCTTCTGGGACATTGATGGTGTGATTCTTGTTGATGTAATGACAAGAGGTGAGACAATCAACTCGACAGCTTACATCAATACACTGACAAAACTCAAAAATCGGTTCCACAGAGTTCGGCCTAATAAGCCATCTGCAGATTTGTTGCTTCAACATGACAATGCACGCCCTCACACAAGTCTGGTAACACGGGAAGCAATCAACAAATTTGGTTGGACTGTACTGCCCCATCCTCCTTACAGCCCTGATCTGGCTCCCTCAGATTTCCATCTGTTTGGACCACTCAAAAAATTCCTGCGTGCGACACACTTTGACAATGATGAGGATGTGATCCGTGCAGTTAAAAAATGGCTACGCGAGCAGGACAAAACTTGGTACAAAAGAGGCATTCATGACCTAGTTCGCGTTGGCGTAAGGCAATACGCTTGGACGGAGATTATGTTGAAAAATAGGTAGTATAAAGGGGATGTTCAGCTACAATCTGTGAAAATTTCACACATTTTGCCCGAATAGTTTCCGAGAAAAAAAATTGGTGTGCATTACTTTTTGACCTCCCTACGTATTTAGCCAGTGGTTGCTTCCCTTTTAGCCAGTGTTAGGGTTCCATTTAGTCTGTGGCTACTCCCCCTTTAGCCAGTGTAAGGGTTCCATTTGGCTGGAGCTTGCCTGCAATCCCTTTTAACCAGTGTTAGGATTACATATTTTAGACATTGACTGAATCGTCTTTAACCAGTTGTTTCTTTCCCTTTAATCAGTGTTTTAGTAACGCTTTAACCATGACAACCATACCCCTGTAACCAGGGTCCTTCACCTATATCTGACCCACGGTAAAACTGAAACCCGATCTTAACCCTCCAATAAATCACACAACTCATTTCACAAAAGCCCTCGACTGTGTTCGTGTATTCTCGGCCGTCATCCTTGTACCGTTTCTGAAGACAGAAAACATCAAAGTCACGCAATGAATGTCGGCCAGCGGGTAGACATCATCATGATGATAGTTATAGTAGTAACGATCGTTACGTCACGCGAACTGATGACGAAGTCAAGGTGACATGAAGGCTTGTCACGTGACATATATTTGACATCGACCTGCATTCCTTCTGATTTTTGTTCATCATCATCATCAAGTGCCATCTCCACATCGATGATTGGCTACCATGGAGCGCCATTCTGCTCTGTTTCTTGCTTTGATGGTGCAGGTTGTCATATGTTGATTTGTCCATCTTTTGATGTTACTTGTCCATGTTAGTCTTGGTCTTCCTCTTTTACCTTGTATTTTCCCTTCAAATATTACTTTTAGTAGGCTGTTGTGTCTTTTAACCTGCCCCAAAAATCTCATTTGTCTTGTTTGAATTGTATTTAGTAGTTCTCTTTTCATTTTTAGTTGTTTTAAGACTTCGTCGTTTGTTTTCTTTTCCTTCCATCCAATTCTACATATTCTTCTATATATCCACATTTCAAAGGCTTCAATTCTCTCTTCTGTTTTCTTGTCTAATGTCCATGTTTCTGCACTATAGGAATGTTGTGAAGACATAACATGTTGCTATTCTTAGTTTTAGCCCTGGTGTTATTTGTTTTGATGTTAGTATGTTCTTCATGACATTACAATTACTTTGTACCATATATGAATGTTAAAAGTGAAAAAAAAAAAAAAAAGTGAAGTACCCCCGTCACGCCAAGTGGCATATAGGGAATATGGTGTTAGTGACCATATATTTTACAGGCCTTCAGCACATGATTTTTGGGTAATGTGGTCGGTATTACGCTCGTGCCGCTTCATTTTCCCTGAAAAAAAAATCAGGTACCAATTAAAGGCTGGGTGAACCCGGAATCCGTCGGTTGGGATCGAACCCTACCCCTTGTCCTTTACAGTCCAGTTCACTAACCACTGAGCTATCGCGGCTCCACGAATGTTAAAAAGTGACAACCAAATGGCAATGTATCATGAAAAGCATTTAAAAAATCATGCGACATCGTACTCAAAAATGAAAAGAACGAAAAATAAAAATGGATAACTCACGCCATCTTGTAAAAATGGAAGAAAGAAGACAAGCGAAGGATACTGCTCAATACAGCAAAATAGATAATGAAATACGCAAAATGTGCAAAAAGGCAAAAGAAGACTGTCTCAGACAAAGATATCTAGAAATCGAAACTATGGAAAATAAACAAGATTTAAGAGGGATGCACACAGAAATAAAGAGAATGACTAGTAAATATTTAAAAAAAAACCACAAAAAGTGGATGTATTGCAAACAAAAATGGAAAAATGCTAACAGACAACAAAGATATAATCAATAGATGGCAGGAAAATACATCAGAATTATTTTATGATGAAAGGAAAAATACATCAATTATAAAATGTACATCAGGCTATAAAATCTTAAAATCTGAAGTGGAAAAAATTAAACAATAAAAAATCTCAGTAGAGGTTATAATTCTTATTGTTCTTGCATCTAGGGTCCAGGCATGGCATTGGTAGCACAATGTTGGGATGAAGATTGTATTGTACAGTGCCCGTTTTCTAGACTTATCTCCTTGTTGGACAATAGTGGTGATAGCTGTCCAATGATTTGACAAGCTTTGTGGTCTAGCTCCATTTTTCTGTGATTTCTTTAAGAATAAAACGTATCAGTTTGTGTGTGTAAGTGTGGGTGTTTATATGAAAGCGCGAGAGAGGCCTGGTGTAATCACCTTCACCTTACGTTGTGGAGCGCGAGACGACGAGACGTCCAGGAACAAACAGAATCTCTTAAGTTTAAGGCTACGTCGTGTTTGTCCGCGCGCGATTGCCGAACTTTGACGTCACCGATCGATAAGCCACTGCCCAGCTTGACCCACTAATCCTCAATGTTTGTCAACAAACAGCCACGCCCCTTTCTCACGCGGCTCAGGTGTACACAGATCCAACGTGACCGAGAGAAGGACACACTGTCTGGCCTGATACACAAGTAGCACACATGCACACACACAAACGGGAAGCAACACCATCATCATCAGGTGTCTGCGCGTAGGCAACATCCACAAACTGATTTTACTGAACCTCTTAAATCGGGCCGATCGTTGTTCTTGTCAGATTAACTTCTCTTACATTTTCTCTCTCTCTCTCTTTTTCTATATTTCTTTCTTCTATTTTATCCTACTGTTATTTTCACACATACAGTTGCGAATCATGGAGAATCTTGCAAACAGCAAGTAAAAAGCTCGATTCATTGGAAACAAAATGCTACAGAAAAGCCCTTTAAAGTACTTGAATAATGAATAAGAGCAATAAAAACATTTAAACATTTAAAAGAACTGGCTTATAAATAACATTCTACAAAGGAAATTAAAATACCATGGTCACGTCAAAAGACTTAGCGGACTGCAAAGAACAATAATGGAGGCATGGTTCATGGGAGACGCATCAGGGGCAGACCAAGAAGAAGGTGGTTTCAAGGTATCAAGGAGACCTTGAACATGACAACAGAAGTGGGAAATCTGGCTAGAAACAGACATTCTTTCAGACGGGTTGTGGTGAATTCAACGTTCTGTGGGAGATCTGTCTAGAGACAGAGATTCTTTCAGACGGGTTGTGGTGAATGCAACGTTCTGTGGGAGATCTGTCTAGAGACAGAGATTCTTTCAGACGGGTTGTGGTGAATGCAACGTTCTGTGGGAGATCTGGCTAGAGACAGAGATTCATTCAGACGAGCTGTGGTGAATGCAACGTTCTGTGGGAGATCTGGCTAGAGACAGAGATTCTTTCAGACGGTCTGTGGTGAATGCAACGTTCTGTGGGAGATCTGGCTAGAGACAGAGATTCTTTCAGAAGGTCTGTGGTGAATGCAACGTTCTGTGGGAGATCTGGCTAGAGACAGAGATTCTTTCAGAAGGGCTGTGATGAATGCAACATTCTGTGGGAGATCTGGCTAGAGACAGAGATTCTTTCAGACGGACTGTGATGATTGCAACGTTCTGTGGGATCTAGCTAGAAACAGATTCTTTCAGACGGTCTGTGGTGAATGCAACGTTCTGTGGGAGATCTGGCTAGAGACAGAGATTCTTTCAGAAGGGCTGTGATGAATGCAACCTTCTGTGGGAGATCTAGCTAGAAACAGATTCTTTCAGACGGTCTGTGGTGAATGCAATGTTCTGTGGGAGATCTGACTAGAGACAGAGATTCTTTCAGACGGTCTGTGGTGAATGCAACGTTCTGTGGGAGATCTGACTAGAGACAGAGATTCTTTCAGATGGGCTGTGATGAATGCAACGTTCTGTGAGAGATCTGACTAGAGACAGAGATTCTTTCAGATGGTCTGTGGTGAATGCAACGTTCTGTGGGAAATCTGGCTAGAGACAGAGATTCATTCAGACGAGCTGTGATGAATGCAATGTTCTGTGGGAGATCTGGCTAGAGACAGAGATTCATTCAGACGAGCTGTGGTGAATGCAACGTTCTCCAAACAACATGCGACCTTGTGATGATGATGTTATCGTTTTCACCTCTTTCCGTGACACAATCAATGACCGACGATTTTTTTCCAAATCGCTAAAAAATTCCAAGCTGTGCACTGGCCTTATCCACGACACTTTCATTCAATCTTTTAGTCTACGAGGCATTTCCTACCCGAATTATTAATGTGCCAAGGCATTTCTAGCTGTAGACCCGTGCATTACAGGACGATTACACACATACACAACCTTTGCAAACCTCTGTCTCCATATGTTAGACTCTAACACAAACACTGTTAACTTTAACACAAACACTGTTAACTCTAACACAAACACTGTTAACTCTAACACAAACACTGTTAACTCTAACACAAACACTGTTAACGCTAAAACAAACACTGTTAACTCTTCCCCTGACCATCTACTTATAGCACTTGGTCTGTGAGGAAAATCCTCCCAAGATGGACATCAAATTGACATCAAAGTAGCATCAAGGGGACATAAAAGTAACCTCAAAGGGACATCAAGGTAACATCAAGAGGACATCAAAATGACATAAAATAACATCAAGGGGACATCAAAGTAACATCACGGAGACATCAAATTGACATCAAAATAACATCAAGGGGACATCAAAGTAACATCACGGAGACATCAAATTGACATCAAAATAACATCAAGGGGACATCAAAGTAACATCACGGAGACATCAAAATGACATCAAAATAACATCAAAGTGACATCAAAGTAACATCAAGGGGGCATCAAATTGCATTAAGTGGACATCAAAGTAACATCAAGGGGACATCAAAGTAACATCACGGGGACATCAAAATGATATCAAAATAACGTCAAGGGGACATCAAAGTGACATCAAAGTAACATCACGGGACATCAAAGTAACATCACGGGAAATCAAAATGACACCACGGTGAAATAAACACAAAACATCATCACCATCATCAAGTACCGTGCCTGCTGGTGTAGGTGATTATGTCTCTCCACAACTTTCGATCTCGACAGTTATTTATCATTTCCGTTGTTGAACTTCTGCCAAGCCACTCTCTTAAGCTGTTTGGTATCTTTTCTCTTTGCTTCCCTCTATCTCCTCGTGGAAAATGGTATACATCAGCCAAACTAGTTTTTATAACAGAGAGACGAGACAAATTAAAATTGTTTTCTAACATTTTCTCTTTATTTGACATTGTTTTCTGCAGCTCTATAATCGCGGCGGCTCAAAATTGTACATACATCTTCTATATATTTTATATCTGTGATTATCTCTAAAGAGAACACGCTTCGCCAATCATCCACACAACATCCTCCTTAGCACACACTTCACAACTGATATTTGTCTCATCTCTGAACTCTACGTCAGCCTCAAGGTCAATGATGATGGAATGAACGGTCACGTGTCTATACAACCCGTGTTTCTTCTAGCCACGTTATTCTTATATTTTCCACAAAAATTAACGCGTAATTCTATTAAAAAGTTACTCTAACAAGAAACACCCACACATCACGTTGAAGCTCTAATAAGAAACACCCACACATCACGTTGAGGCTCTAACAAGAAACACTCGCTCTGAGGCTCACCAATTGCACCAGTCCGCGCTTTAATTTAATTATAAACAAACGTCTGGATATTATTCCGGGCACGTGAAAGGCGCGCGCATTTCACGTTAATAACGGCACGTGAATTGTTTATGATAACGTATCTGGCACATGTGGGCATCGTCGGATTACAATAGGTGCTTGAGTAAACATGATCTGAGCTTCTACTTGTCGCACTTCCGTCAGGTTACGTACATAATTACCTGGGGTATATCACCTGCAGGGAACGTCACGTCTTCGAAATCTTACACCACTCGGTAGAACTTACCACAGGGTTCGGTTAAACTACGGGACACAGAACACTCGTGTAAATCCTCCAGGGGAATGAGAAATGTCACCACCACGTTTGTATTTTCCAACGTTGGAGATGAAACAGGTCGGAGAACTACATATCAACAACAGACGCCGTTCACAATAAGGGTACGAACGATTACTAAGTGTGTGCCGTCAACCAGGCAAGCAAGCGGCCCGCGAGCCATGGACACGCAGCGCGCGAGACGATTATATTAGTCCGGTGTGGAAAGGGACCGTTACCTGTACGTTTGGGCCCTGCCACTTCAACCAGTTCAGATTGCCCGCGATAACAAGGGGCAAGGCGTTAGGAAATGCTACTGACACAGAAAATACAAGCGAGGGTCGTCCTTTTAGCGCAGTAACATCAACTGATGAAGGTTGATCGAAGAATCGGAAGAAGTAAAGAAACAAAGGGATTAAAAAGTAGGGAGATTTAGAAACATGAGAATGAAGAAAGATAGAACACGGTTCGAATAAGAGAACTCAGACATAAAGAGACAGAATAAGATACATAAAGTTATCATGGGGGGGGACAAGATAAACAGACTAAAGTGGACTGACAACATCAATAGGTGGAGGGGAGAACAGAGCGAGACATCAAATGGAGGCTGAAGTGGCGATCTTTGGTAGCCAGCCCACAATGAGCAAACGGCACACGATGATGATGAACATTTCTTGATGCGTTCAATGTAACCACAACAACACAATTAAAGTAGGCATGAAGGACAAACAACAACACAATTAAAGTGGGCATGAAGAACAAACAACAACACAATTAAAGTGGGCATGAAGGACAAACAACAACACAATTAAAGTAGGCATGAAGGACAAACAACAACACAATTAAAGTAGGCATGAAGGACAAACAACAACACAATTAAAGTGGGCATGAAGAACAAACAACAACACAATTAAAGTAGGCATGAAGGACAAACAACAACACAATTAAAGTAGGCATGAAGGACAAACAACAACACAATTAAAGTAGGCATGAAGGACAAACAACAACACAATTAAAGTAGGCATGAAGGACAAACAACAACACAATTAAAGTAAGCATGAATGACAAACAACAACACAATTAAAGTAAGCATGAATGACAAACAACAACACAATTAAAGTAGGCATGAAGGACAAACAACAACACAATTAAAGTAGGCATGAAGGACAAACAACAACACAATTAAAGTAAGCATGAATGACAAACAACAACACAATTAAAGTAGGCATGAAGGACAAACAACAACACAATTAAAGTGGGCATGAAGGACAAACAACAACACAATTAAAGTAGGCATGAAGGACAAACAACAACACAATTAAAGTGGGCATGAAGGACAAACAACAATACAATTAAAGTAGGCATGAAGGACAAACAACAACACAATTAAAGTAAGCATGAATGACAAACAACAACACAATTAAAGTAGGCATGAAGGACAAACAACAACACAATATAAGTGGGCATGAAGGACAAACAACAACACAATTAAAGTGGGCATGAAGGACAAACAACACAATTAAAGTAGGCATGAAGGACAAACAACAACACAATTAAAGTATGCATGCATGAAGAACAAACAACAACACAATTAAAGTAGGCATGAAGGACAAACAACAACACAATTAAAGTAGGCATGAAGGACAAACAACAACACAATTAAAGTGGGCATGAAGGACAAACAACAACACAATTAAAGTAGGCATGAAGGACAAACAACAACAATTGTGAGTATAAAGGAGGACAGTTGTCTTCACACACCATACACATGTATGCATTCACACATACTTACATACATACACACACATGAATTGCACACATTCATGCACACACATACACTTCATACATACAGACACTACACTGTTCACACACGCGTTATAGGACCACACAGATCTTGCAGCAGAAGAGAATCTGATCATCAGATGGGGAACCCATAGAGAAAATACCTCAACACTCTTTAGCTTCTTTAAAGTCTAAAAGTGTGGAGGAGGCTCCGCTTCCCTCCTCCAGATTATGACACCACCCACCAGCTTCCCTCCTCCAGATTATGACACCACCCACCAGCTTACCTGCTCCTGATTATGACACCACCCACCAGCTTCCTTCCTCCAGATTATGACACCACCCACCAGCTTCCCTCCTCCAGATTATGACACCACCCACCAGCTTCCCTCCTCCAGATTATGACACCACCCACCAGCTTCCCTCCTCCAGATTATGACACCACCCACCAGCTTCCCTCCTCCAGATTATGACACAACCCACCAGCTTCCCTCCTCCAGATTATGACACCACCCACCAGCTTACCTGCTCCTGATTATGACACCACCCACCAGCTTACCTCCAGATTATGACACCACCCACCAGCTTACCTGCTCCTGATTATGACACTGCTCCTGATTATGACACCACTCACCAACATCCCTCCTCCTAATTATGACACCACCCACCAATTTCACTCCTCCTGATTATGACACCACCCACCAACTTCACTCCACCTGATTATGACACCATCCACCAACATCCCTCCTCCAGATTATGACACCACCCACCAACTTCACTCCTCCTGATTATGACACCACCCACCAGCTTCCCTCCTCCTGATTATGAAACCACTCACCAACATCCCTCCTCATGATTTTGACACCACTCACCAACATCCCTCCTCCTGATTATGACAGATCCCACCAACTTCAATCCTCTTGATTATGACACCACCCACCAGCTTCACTCCTCCTGATTATGACACCACTCACCAACATCCCTCCCCATGATTATGACACCACTCACCAGCTTCACTCCTCCTGATTATGACACCACTCACCAACATCCCTCCTCATGATTATGACACCACCCACCAACTTCACTCCTCCTGATTATGACATCACCAACCAACTTCACTCCTCCTGATTATGACACCACTCACAAACATCAATCCTCCTGATTATGACACCACTCACCAGCATCCCTCCTCCTGATTATGACACCACTCACCAACATACCTCCTCATGATTATGACACCACTCACTATCATCCCTCCTCCTGATTATGACACCACTCACCAACATCCTCCTCCTGATTATGACACCACCCGCCAACTTCACTCCTCCTGATTATGACACCACCCGCCAACTTCACTCCTCCTGATTATGACACCACCCACCAACTTCACTCCTCCTGATTATGACACCACCCACCAACTTCACTCCTCCTGATTATGACAGCACCCACCAACTTCACTCCTCCTGATTATGACACCACTCACCAGTATCCCTCCTCCTTATTATGACACCACTCACCAACATCCCTCCTCATGATTATGACACAGTCACCAGCATCCCTCCTCCTTATTATGACACCACTCACCAACATCCCTCCTCCTGATTATGACACCACCCACCAACTTCACTCCTCCTGATTATGACACCACCCACCAACTTCACTCCTCCTGATTATGACACCACCCACCAGCTTCACTCCTCCTGATTATGACAGCACCCACAAACTTCACTCCTCCTGATTATGACACCACCCACCAACTTCACTCCTCCTGATTATGATACCACCCACCAGCTTCCCTCCTCCTGATTATGACACCACTCACCAACATCCCTCCTCATGATTATGACACCACTCACCAACATCCCTCCTCCTGATTATGACACCACCCACCAACTTCACTCCTCCTGATTATGACACCACCCACCAGCTTCACTCCTCCTGATTATGACACCACTCATCAACATCCCTCCTCATGATTATGACACCACTCACCAGCATCCCTCCTCCTGATTATGACACCACCCACCAACATCCCTCCTCATGATTATGACACCACCCACCAACTTCACTCCTCCTGATTATGACACCACCCGCCAACTTCACTCCTCCTGATTATGACAGCACCCACAAACTTCCCTCCTCCTGATTATGACACCACCCACCAACTTCCCTCCTCCTGATTATGACACCACTCACCAACATCCCTCCTCCTGATTATGACACCACTCACCAACATCCTCCTCCTGATTATGACACCACTCACCAACTTCACTCCTCCTGATTATGACACCACTCACCAACATCCTTCCTCCTGATTATGACAGCACCCACCAACTTCCCTCCTCCTGATTATGACACCACTCACCAACATCCTTCCTCCTGATTATGACACCACTCACCAACATCCCTCCTCCTGATTATGACACCACCCACCAACTTCACTCCTCCTGATTATGACACCACCCACCAACTTCACTCCTCCTGATTATGACACCACCCACCAACTTCACTCCTCCTGATTATGACACCACCCACCAGCTTCTCTCCTCCTGATTATGACACCACCCACCAACATCCCTCCTCCTGATTATGACAGCACCCACCAACTTCACTCCTCCTGATTATGACACCACCCACTAACTTCACTCCTCCTGATTATGACACCACCCACCAGCTTCACTCCTGCTGATTATGACACCACCCACCAGCTGCAGTCTAGGACTGATGCTCCCAACATTTCTTCGTCTTCTCTCCTTCCTCACTTGCCTATCAGCATCACATCCACGTCAGACTTACAGTCGTCCGCACCGTGGCTGCTTCTCGATCATGTCTCAGCTAAGTCTAGTGTTCATTTATAAATATTCTTTGGTTTAATAACTGTTTTATTAATTATCAAGTTTTATTCTCTAATAATGGGCTTCCGTTTCCAAGATGGCGGATTTAGTCCACCTTTCTCGATCGCTGCAGAAGTGCATTCGGGGTCTGACTAATTTCGGTTCTCCATTGCATTTGTCTGCGCTAAAGTCAAAATGATGATCTACTTATTACATCTGCGCCGATAAAGCGATGTCGTACGCCGGCAATATTCCATTTTCGACAAATCAAGTGTTGTGAATGCGACCTTCCACCGTCTAGACTTGATCTGCGCTTTACGTCACATTGGTGCTGTTCATGACCGTTGTTGGAATTGCTTGACTTAAGTTATTTACATGTTACTCATTAATGTGAAATGCTTCGTCAGCCGCAGTTTTATCTCTTTAGGGAATTTGTACCGTGTTTTGTTCGTCGTAGGCTGCATTCGCTAGAGTAATCAGAATTCTAAAGGGCGCGTCATTGCTGTGCGTGCGACATTGTTTGTGTTTGCTACATCATCGTAATGGCTCATCGTAAATACCTAGACCGGCCGTACGCTAATCTTACGGTCTGTTGTTTGATGTGCGACGGGGATAATCTGATGACTAACTGTATGTTTATATGTTCGGAATTGGAGTCAACAACGATGGCCTGACATCATCAAGCGCTATATATAAAAAAAAAAAAATAAAATGACGATCGTCATTTTCAGGACGTGAACTTCCGGTATATGGTGGATAGGCGGCAGGAACCATTGAAGGCTATGCATGAAAAGTGTTCCTTGTTGCAGTTTCCTCATATTCCAAGTCCATTGGGGACTGGTTGGTCTCGAGGCAAAACATCGGCCTCGAGACAGAGAGGTTGTGGGTTCAAATCTCGGCTACACCGGTTGGGATTTTTATTTATGATTTCTCTCTGCGACAACCACCCCTGGTCTCAGCAGCGAGGCCCGGCTTGAAACGTCAGTTACTCATCGACGGAAAAAAACAGGAGTACCTCCGAAGTCGGAGTTATCTGCCCGTGTGGCGAGGGACCCCTGTGCACACGGCTGCCAGGGAAAAAAAATGGATTAACACGCAAAATTCAGTTCCTAGTCTCTAGCGTCAGAGTTGAAACCTGGGTAACGCAACAACAACAGCAACAATTCTCTAATAATGAATTCATCTCCCTTTTATTTTATCATTTCTTTTCTTATCCAACTTTTTATTTCTCATTGAGTTACTTGTTCCACTCATCCTAGATGTAGTAAGGTTTATCTTGATTCCGTTTGTTGTTCTGGTTCTCTGAAGGGCCGCATGTAGTAGCCGAAGCATCAGTATTTCTTTGTGTTCCTGTTACGTCAAGCTGTCAGCATGGCTTGTAGCAGTACACCTTGCTCCTTGCTACCAGATTTACCGCAGCAATGCAATTATTTGCATGTACCTACCTTCCAGCATTGATGGGAGATATCATCATCATCAAGTACCGGGCCACCTGGCGTAGGTGATCATGTCTCTCCACAACCTTTCGATCTCGACAGTTATTTAGCATTTCTGTTGTTGACTTTCTGCCAAGCCATTCTATTAAGCTGTCTCGTATTTTTTCTCTTTGCTTCCCTCTCTCTCTTCGCCCCTCAATTTTCCCAGTTGTTACAATATATTTTGGGAGATATAGTTTACGTTTTTGTGATGATCGTTAGTTTCTACTGTTTCCTTGTATTTGTCATATTACACCATCTTGCTCGACCCTCAGGTATGACGTCTGCTATTCTAAAAACGCTCATTGAAGGTTCGTTGAATCGTATTTTGATCTTTGGCCAAACCATTTTATCTGTTGTTTCTTTATATATTTTATCGCGAGGGTTATTCCTAGCCTTTTCCTCAGTTCTTCATTTCTGATCTTATCTCTCAGACAGTTTCCTGTCATTCGTCTAACACATTTCATCTCGGTAGTGGTTATTTTTCTTATCGTTCTTACATCTAGGGTCCAGGTCTGGCATTGGCAGCACAACGTTGGGATGAAGATTGTAGAGTCGAGGACTGGCATTGGCAGCACAACGTTGGGATGAAGATTGTAGAGTCGAGGACTGGCATTGGCAGCACAACGTTGGGATGAAGATTGTATTGTAGAGTCCAGGACTAGCATTGGTAGCACAACGTTGGGATGAAGATTGTATTGTAGAGTCCAGGACTAGCATTGGTAGCACAACGTTGGGATGAAGATTGTATTGTAGAGTCGAGGCCTGGCATTGGCAGCACAACGTTGGGATGAAGAGTGTATTGTAGAGTCGATGCCTGGCATTGGTAGCACAACGTTGGGATGAAGATTGTATTGTAGAGTCGAGGACTGGCATTGGCAGCACAACGTTGGGATGAAGATTGTATTGTAGAGTCGAGGACTGGCATTGGTAGCACAACGTTGGGATGAAGATTGTATTGTAGAAAACATGTTTTACCTCCACAGGAACAGTGGTGATATCTGTGCAATGATTGATGCGAAGCGTCCTGGCTCACTTGTGATAAACTACCAGCACACCCCGCGATCCTGTCTGGCATATATACCTATTATTGTTACTGTTATTGTTACTGTTATTGTTACTGTTATTGTTACTGTTAATATTACTGTTATTATTACTAATAGTATTACTATTATTACTACTATTAATATTATTATTACTATTAATATTACTAATAGTATTATTATTAATTATTATTACTACTATTATTACTATTAATAATATTATTATTTTTCATATTACTATTCATATTACTATTCATATTACTATTCATATTACTATTCATGTTACTATTCATATTACTATTCATGTTACTATTCATATTACTATTCATATTACTATTCATATTACTATTCCTATTAATATTATTATTATTATTACTATTACTATTATTACTATTATAATTTATGTTATTATTATTATTATTATTATTATTTACTATTATTATTATTATTTCTATTACTATTGTTATTATTATTACTGTTATTATTTCTATTGCCACTGTTCCTACTACGAGAGCCTGCTAGTCTACGATAGAACATGTTTTAACATTCATTTGTTAAGTTCAGAACGATGAGTCCCGGTTGGGGAAGGAACCACTTGAGTCAAGTCACAAGCAATGCTGGCTGGTCCAAGGCTGGTAGACATAACAAGAGACCAGGTGCACTGGTAAACAGCCAGGCGCACACGTGAACATAGTGGTAACCGCATCTTTCATTTTTGTTGACCTTATTATAGTATTTAATAATAGTACTAATAGTATTGAATAACAATAATATTATTATAACATCTCTAGATAAAAGCTGCACAAACTACAGTATGAAAATTAACACAGCAAAAACAGAGGCTATGAGAATAAGCAAATTAAGACACCCATAAACGTTAAGATCAAAGATAAAGAAATAAAACAAGTAGAAGAATTCAAGTATTTGGGCACAATGTTCACAGAAGATGGAAAACTAGACAAAGAAATTGATATGAGAATACAAAAAGCAAATGCTGTCACATACCAGCTTTCATCATTGCTAAGACATCCAAACATTTCTATGACAGCTAAACAACAAATGATAAATAGCATTTTCATAACAACTTTGTGCTATGAAAGTCAAAAATGGACCCTTTCTAAATCACAATTAAGAAAGATCAATACATGTGAGATGCGATGCTTGAGAAAAGTAACAAACAACACAAGAAGAGATAGAATACCAAATGAAACCATAAGAAAAATAGTAGGAACAAAACCCTGCCAAGAATATATAGAACAACAACTTAAATGGTTTGGCCACCTGGTCAGAATGAATCCTCACCAATCACCATCAAGGGCGTTCTTCTCGAGAATGCACGACAAATGATATAAACCACGACACCTTTTAGGTATCAGTGAAAAGAGAAAAGAAGATGGATAGATGCAGTGACAGAGACATATAATAGCAAAGGAAAATCACTAATTCAGACAATTCGAGCAGCTCACGAACGACAAATGATATAAACCACGACACCTTTTAGGTATCAGTGAGAAGAGAAAAGAACAAGAATAACAATAACAATAATAGTAAAGTAAAAATAATAATTAATAATATAATAACTCAACTCAATCAGAGGAGCCGTGATAGCTCAGTGGTTAGTGAACTGGACTACAAAGGACAAGAGGTCGGGTGCGATCCTGATCAACGGCTTCTAGGTTCACCCAGCCTTAAATGGGTACCGGATTTTTTTCTGGGAAAGTAAAGCGGCACGGGCGTAATACCGACCACATTACCCAAAATCTTGTGCCGAAGGTCTGTAAAAATTATAGTCACTAACACCATATTCCCTATACACCACTTGGCGTGACGGGACTTTCCTTTTTGTGTACTAATATACTCAATCGACCAATAGTTCACCAAATCAAAAGCTTGCTCAGCAAATTCTGACTACAAGTTAACTAGTTCCTTCAACATGTATCGCTTGTTCAAGCAAACACACACCAACAGGGCTAACTTTCACCTCATATACTTCTGACATCATCAGCCCAACCTCATATACTTCTGACATCATCAGCCCAACCTCATATACTTCTGACATCATCAGCCAACCTCATATACTTCTGACATCATCTCAGCCCAACCTCATATACTTCTGACATCATCTCAGCCCAACCTCATATACTTCTGACATTATCAGCCCAACCTCATATACTTCTGACATCATCTCAGCCCAACCTCATATACTTCTGACATCATCTCATCCCAACCTCATATACTTCTGACATCATCAGCCCAACCTCATATGCTTCTGACACCATCTCAGCCCAACCTCATATACTTCTGACATCAAAAGCCCAACCTCATATACTTCTGACATCATCAGCCCAACCTCATATACTTCTGACATCATCTCAGCCCAACCTTATATACTTCTGACATCATCAGCCCAACCTCATATACTTCTGACATCATCAGCCCAACCTCATATACTTCTGACATCATCAGCCCAACCTCATATACTTCTGACATCATCTCAGCCCAACCTCATATACTTCTGACATCATCTCAGCCCAACCTCATATACTTCTGACATCGTCTCAGCCCAACCTCATATACTTCTGACATCAAAAGCCCAACCTCATATACTTCTGACATCATCTCAGCCCAACCTCATTTACTTCTGACATCATCTCAGCCCAACCTCATATACTTCTGACATCAAAAGCCAACCTCATATACTTCTGACATCATCAGCCACAACCTCATATACTTCTGACATCATCTCAGCCCAACCTCATATACTTCTGACATCAAAAGCCCAACCTCATATACTTCTGACATCATCAGCCTAACCTCATATACTTCTGACATCATCTCAGCCCAACCTCATATACTTCTGACATCAAAAGCCCAACCTCATATACTTCTGACATCATCAGCCCAACCACATATACTTCTGACATCATCTCAGCCCAACCTCATATACTTCTGACATCAAAAGCCCAACCTCATATACTTCTGACATCATCTCAGCCCAACCTCATATACTTCTGACATCATCTCAGCCCAACCTCATATACTTCTGACATCATCAGCCCAACCTCATATACTTCTCACATCACCTCAGCCCAACCTCATATACTTCTCACATCACCTCAGCCCAACCTCATATACTTCTCACATCACCTCAGCCCAACCTCATATACTTCTCACATCACCTCAGCCCAACCTCATATTCCCCCAATCTTCTTCTTCTGTGTTCTTCTTTCCCTTCTCATTTACCTTTCAGTGTCGAAGGAAGATATACTTTACCGTCTTTTGCTCTTCTGTTGGCCTCTCCTACTGCTGAAATGTTTCCTACCGTTTCTAATATTGCATCAATTCTTCTTTTTCGAAATCGGCCCTTGGGTCTGGAATTCTCGCAATGTTTATTGAAGGCTCGTTGTGTTGTGTTTTTATCTTTCTGCCCTGTCACGTGGTCAAACCAATCTCTTATTTCTTTATGCATTCTATTCTTCTTCTTCTTCTTTTCTCTTTCACTGATACCTAAAAGGTGTCGTGGTTTATATCATTTGTCGTTCCTGTGCTGCTCGAATTGTCTGAATTAGTGATTTTCCTTTGTTGTACATGTCTCTGTCACTGCATCTATCCATCTTCTTCTGGGTCTTCCTCTTGGTCTTTTTCCATGCATTCTCGAGAAGAACGCCCTTGATGGTGATTGGTGAGGATTCATTCTGATCAGGTGGCCAAGCCATTTAAGTTGTTGTTGTTCTATATATTCTTGGCAGGGTATGCATTCTATTGCGGAGGTTATTCCTAGCTTTTTTCTCTCTTCAGTTTTGCTTGTATCTCTCAGGCTGTTTCCTGTCATTCGTCTGACACATTTCATCTCAGTAGTGGTTATTTTTCTAATGTTCTTGCATCTAGAGTCCAGTACTGTCATCTGTAGCACAACGTTGGAATGAATATTGTATTGTACAGTGCCCGTTATGCGACTATAGTTATTTCCCTGTTGGACAATAGATATCGCGATGATACAATCAAATCAAACCTCATATTTCTTTGTGATATCATCAAAACAACAATCATATTCTTCTCCTGATACCATCAAATCAACTCTAACATTCTCCTCTCAGCGACATCAGCCTATACTTCCCCATCCCCCCTCCCACTCCCCAACACATCCACCGCATCATTGCTCTTCACTTTCATCAAACGGAAGTTATCCTCACACGATAATAACCCCCCTGTAGCTGTATTGAAGGTCACGGCCTGTGTACAAAGATGAAAAACGTTGACTTCCGGTGTGAAACGTGTCCAAGATTCGTTGTGTACCCTCTTATGTATCTGGTCTACAACAGCAAAACAATTCCAGGAATCTCTCTCCTTCTCTCTCTCCCTCGCTCCCTCTCTTCCTCCTTCTTACCTGAGTTATTTTACCTGTGCTGTTGTCTCAACTTTCCCCTGTCCGCCCACAACACCTGCTGTTAATATCACATTTCCTCTGACTCCACTTTCTGACACACAGTATTACATAATGTAGCCTTAACTAACTCACTGAGTCATCACTGACTCACCCACAGAATGACTGACTAACTGTCTGGGTGGCTGACTAACTCAGTCACTGACTGAGTAACTGACTCACCCATTCACTCTGGTTCACTCATTCACCCTGACTTACTCTATCTTACTCACAGAGTTACGCTCTCAAACACTCACAAACTCACACATTCACTCACTCAATTACTCACTCGCCTCTCTATTCATCTACCCCTCTCCAACTTGTACCATCTCATCAACTCCTACAACTGAATCGATCTTTCATTATATCCATTAAGGCCATTATTCATGGATAATTCTTCACAGATCATTCGTTGCCTCATTACAGGCTCGAGCTACTCTCTCAGGACGCGCACACACACACACCCGCACGCGCGTGCACACATACAGAGTACGGATACAGGTAAGAGACAAGCACGCACAAATTGGATATTTTGTATGAGACTTGTACAGATACAGGAGACATGTACAGATACAGGAGATATGTACAGATACAGGAGATACGTACATATACAGCAGCCATGAACAGATACAGGAGACTTGTACAGATACAGGAGACATGTACAGATACAGGAGATATGTACAGATACAGGAGATACGTACATATACAGCAGCCATGAACAGATACAGGAGATATGTACATATACAGAAGATATGTATAGATACAGAAGATATGTATAGATACAGAAGATATGTATAGATACAGGAGATATGTACAGATACAGGAGATATGTACAGACACAGGAGATATGTACAGATACAGAAGATATGTACAGATGCAAGAGACATTTGCAGATACAAGAGACACGTGCAGATACAGGATACATGTACAGATATAAGAGACATGTACAGATACAAGAGACATGTACATATATAAGAGACATGTACAGATACAAGAGACACGTACAGATACAAGAGACACGCATAGATACAAGAAACATGTACAGCTACGAGAGACATGTACAGATACAAGAACACGTAGACAAACACTATGGATAAAGGTAAGCGCCAGGTACACACATGTAACACCGCAGATACATGTAGGTTACCGGCACATAAATTACAGATGCTGGCACAGAAACTGTGCAAAATACAGGTGCTACAGATAACAGACATGTGCTACAGATAACAGAGACAGGTGCTACAGATAACAGAGACAGGTGCTTCAGATAACAAAGACAGGTGCTCACAAAGTACAGAGGTTGGTAGAAACCAAGTGCAACATTGATACTGCGATTGATGGATTCCGCGGAGCGTCGACTTCAAGTAGTAGAGACCAGACGCCAAGTACCTGGACATGGGGCCAGAAGACAAGTACCTGGACATGGGGCCAGAAGATAAGTACCTGGACATGGGACCAGACGCCAAGTACCTGGACATGGGGCCAGAAGACAAGTACCTGGACATGGGGCCAGAAGACAAGCACACACATACACACGTACAGCAACAAGAACCATAACAACATAAGAGAGGGTGGAGATAATAATAACACATGTGTCAACACTTGAGGAGGACTCGAGTCTTAATTTTAGTGGGCTACAGGAGTGGGAGCGAGCTGATGCATGGGTGAGTTTCTTTGTTTAAAGATGGCTTCACTTTCATTTGGTGCTGTGAGGTATAAGACATGGAAGAGAGAGAGGGGGAGAGAGAGAAAGAGAGAGAGAAAGAGAGAGAGAAAGAGAGAGAGAGAGGGAAGAGAGGGAGAGAGAGATCGGTACACACACTCTAAAACATCAACACATTAACTGTCCAACATTATCAAAGTTTTAGACGTACTTTCTAAAGGTTATATCACCACCAATAGGTGATGTCCCACATTATCATAGTTTGAGATGTACTTTCTAAAGGTGATATCACCACCAATAGGTGATGTCCAACATTATCAAAGTTTGAGATGTACTTTCTAAAGGTGATATCACCACCAATAGGTGATGTCCAACATTATCATAGTTTGAGATGTACTTTCTAAAGGTGATATCACCACCAATAGGTGATGTCCAACATTATCATAGTTTGAGATGTACTTTCTAAAGGTGATATCACCACCAATAGGTGATGTCCAACATTATCATAGTTTGAGATGTACTTTCTAAAGGTGATATCACCACCAATAGGTGATGTCCAACATTATCATAGTTTGAGATGTACTTTCTAAAGGTGATATCACCACCAATAGGTGATGTCCAACATTATCAATGTTTGAGATGTACTTTCTAAAGGTGATATCACCACCAATAGGTGATGTCCAACATTATCAATGTTTGAGATGTACTTTCTAAAGGTGATATCACCACCAATAGGTGATGTCCAACATTATCAATGTTTGAGATGTACTTTCTAAAGGTGATATCACCACTGCTAGGTACCGTCCGATAAGCAGACACTTGCCAGATAAGTAATGCAGCAACAACTGATCCAGAAAATGGCATTAAGCTAAAGAGCTTACCAAATAGCTGGCCTGTGTTGAGAGCGCCTGCAGAACGAGTAGACCAGTGTTGGTAAAATAGGATCAATGGAAGGCTAATTGAGAGCTGTGAGGTGAAGATATCTGCAGCGCTAATAATGGTGGCACCACTCATACCCGAGCTGTGACATTTATCGGAAGCAGCTTAGCTCTGGGCCTGGAGTTTGATGACAGTCGCCTTAGTGCTACTTATCAAGGCGATATAAATAGCTTGTGATAGCCAGGATGGCGTTCACGTCTTTCTTGTGTCGTTAGTCATTGAAGGAGATCGATAACAAAGTCGAGCGGACAATCTATAATAAGAAATTGTGTTCTGGTTGTTAGCTTATATACCGTCACGTCGTGTTGTTCTTGTTGTTAGCTTATATACCGTCACGTCATGTTGTTCTTGTTGTTAGCTTATATACCGTCACGTCATGTTGTTCTTGTTGTTAGCTTATATACCGTCACGTCGTGTTGTTCTTGTTGTTAGCTTATATACCGTCACGTCGTGTTGTTCTTGTTGTTAGCTTATATACCGTCACGTCATGTTGTTCTTGTTGTTAGCTTATATACCGTCACGTCGTGTTGTTCTTGTTGTTAGCTTATATACCGTCGCGTCATGTTGTTCTTGTTGTTAGCTTATATACCGTCGCGTCATGTTGTTCTTGTTGTTAGCTTATATACCGTCGCGTCATGTTGTTCTTGTTGTTAGCTTATATACCGTCACGTCATGTTGTTCTTGTTGTTAGCTTATATACCGTCGCGTCATGTTGTTCTTGTTGTTAGCTTATATACCGTCACGTCGTGTTGTTCTTGTTGTTAGCTTATATACCGTCACGTCATGTTGTTCTTGTTGTTAGCTTATATACCGTCACGTCGTGTTGTTCTTGTTGTTAGCTTATATACCGTCACGTCGTGTTGTTCTTGTTGTTAGCTTATATACCGTCACGTCGTGTTGTTCTTGTTGTTAGCTTATATACCGTCACGTCGTGTTGTTCTTGTTGTTAGCTTATATACCGTCACGTCGTGTTGTTCTTGTTGTTAGCTTATATACCGTCACGTCATGTTGTTCTTGTTGTTAGCTTATATACCGTCACGTCGTGTTGTTCTTGTTGTTAGCTTATATACCGTCGCGTCATGTTGTTCTTGTTGTTAGCTTATATACCGTCGCGTCATGTTGTTCTTGTTGTTAGCTTATATACCGTCGCGTCATGTTGTTCTTGTTGTTAGCTTATATACCGTCACGTCATGTTGTTCTTGTTGTTAGCTTATATACCGTCGCGTCATGTTGTTCTTGTTGTTAGCTTATATACCGTCACGTCATGTTGTTCTTGTTGTTAGCTTATATACCGTCACGTCATGTTGTTCTGGTTGTTAGCTTATATACCGTCACGTCATGTTGTTCTTGTTGTTAGCTTATATACCGTCACGTCATGTTGTTCTTGTTGTTAGCTTATATACCGTCACGTCGTGTTGTTCTTGTTGTTAGCTTATATACCGTCACGTCGTGTTGTTCTTGTTGTTAGCTTATATACCGTCACGTCGTGTTGTTCTTGTTGTTAGCTTATATACCGTCGCGTCATGTTGTTCTTGTTGTTAGCTTATATACCGTCACGTCATGTTGTTCTTGTTGTTAGCTTATATACCGTCACGTCATGTTGTTCTTGTTGTTAGCTTATATACCGTCACGTCATGTTGTTCTTGTTGTTAGCTTATATACCGTCACGTCGTGTTGTTCTTGTTGTTAGCTTATATACCGTCACGTCATGTTGTTCTTGTTGTTATTAGTGCATTAGCTGGAAACGTTTGCAGAAATGTGATGATAATTGTAAATGTGTACAAACATATGATGAGGGTTGACAATGTAGACTGCAGAGAGAGAGAGAGAGAGAGAGAGAGAGAGAGAGAGAGAGAGAGAGAAAGAGAGAGAGATGAGTTGCTGGCCCTGATCACATGTCAACAACATATTTATATTTGAATCTAAAGAGAGACGACGACGAGGGCTTGTGATAGCACATCCGGCATAACACATGATGATGGTGAGATAAAGACTACTTGGAGCGCGCAAACAAAACAACCAACAGGGAACGGGTCACCAATCCCCGGCAATTACGTCATAAAAAATGGCCGCGACGTCAGCGGTTCTAAACCTACAGTTAACGGCCTCGCGCCAGCGGGAACTATCAACAAAGTGAAATGTGTTCTTCTCTTTGTTTGTTTGTTTGTTTTCATCAGCTTCATATAGTAAACTTATTACATAGACAGTTCAATAAACTCAAAATAGGAACTACCAGCCAATGCCACTGTACACAGGACAACATGACAACAAAACATGTTCTACAGGATTGCCCCCAGTACACAGACCTGAGAAGAGCAATGTGGTCCACACCCACTTTGCTGGAAGAGAAACTATACGGGGCAACCGAATCACTTAAACAGACAGCTGCCTTCATGAGAGAGTCCGGGATCCTAGTCTGACTGACGTCATGATCACAGCAGAAGAAGAAGACCAGCTTCATATCTCTAGCCAAGTCCCGAAGAAATGAATCATTATCACTTTTTTCCGATTTATTTTCACACCAGCAGCCCTTAGCTCAGGTGTCCCTCGCCATACAGGCAGATATTCTTCAACTTAAGAGGTGCTCTCATCTTTTTTTTTTTTTATCGTCGAGAGTTTTAACTTTCTGGGGTAGATTTCTTTATTTGTTTCCAATTAATTATGCTCGGGCAGCCGCCATTTTGGGCCTACTCTTTTCGACTTCAAACTGTCAAAGGTTCTTTAACATGCAAAATGCACTCGGAACCTCCCGCTTTTTGTTGTTATCCAAGATGATTAGACATTGAATCTCACTACCCAGAGATGGCTAGACATTGAATCTCACTACCTAGAGAGAGCTAGACATTGAATCTCACTACCCAGAGAGGGCTAGACATTGAATCTCACTACACTGAGAAGGCTAGACATTGAATCTCACTACCCAGAGAGGGCTAGACATTGAATCTCACTACACAGAGAGGGCTAGACATTGAATCTCACTACCTAGAGAGGGCTAGACATTGAATCTCACTACACAGAGAGGGCTAGACATTGAATCTCACTACCTAGAGAGGGCTAGACATTGAATCTCACTAGCCAAAGAGGGCTAGACATCGAATCTCACTACATACAGAGCGGAAAACATCGAATCTGACTACATAAAGAGCGGAAGACATCGAATCTCACTACATAAAAAGCGGAAGACATCGAATCTCACTACATAAAGAGCGGAAGACATCGAATCTGACTACATAAAGAGCGGAAGACATCGAATCTGACTACATAAAGAGCGGAAGACATCGAATCTGACTACATAAAGAGCGGAAGACATCGAATCTGACTACATAAAGAGCGGAAGACATCGAATCTGACTACATAAAGAGCGGAAGACATCGAATCTGACTACATAAAGAGCGGAAGACATCGAATCTGACTACATAAAGAGCGGAAGACATCGAATCTGACTACATAAAGAGCGGAAGACATCGAATCTCACTACATAAAGAGCGGAAGACATCGAATCTCACTACATAAAGAGCGGAAGACATCGAATCTGACTACATAAAGAGCGGAAGACATCGAATCTGACTACATAAAGAGCGGAAGACATCGAATCTCACTACATAAAGAGCGGAAGACATCGAATCTCACTACATAAAGAGCGGAAGACATCGAATCTGACTACATAAAGAGCGGAAGACATCGAATCTCACTACATAAAGAGCGGAAGACATCGAATCTCACTACATAAAGAGCGGAAGACATCGAATCTCACTACATAAAGAGCGGAAGACATCGAATCTCACTACATAAAGAGCGGAAGACATCGAATCTCACTACATAAAGAGCGGAAGACATCGAATCTCACAAGCCAGAGACCAAGTGAGAGGAACGCCGTATAGAAGCCACAGACCTTCTCTCTCTCTCAACCCCCCGCCTGCTGTGATGGGAACTGAACTTGGAACTGTCTTGTCCAGAAGCCAACCTACCCCTCGACCATTCCTTGAAACTTGTTAAAATGTTAAAAGGTGTAGCCTTGAAAGCAAAGAAATATGTCAACTTGTTGTACTAGAAGGTGGGAAGACATGCAACATTGACAAAGCGTGTGTTGGTGTTTGTGTACGATGTGGTAGACAGGACACAGCTGTGTAGAAGTGCTGCAACAACACACAAATCAACATTCCACAAAAGGCAGAATCTCCGTAGAAGTAAAAATGTAACAGATGAATGTTTACATTTAGTCGGAACGTTGAACCGGAAGCACTCTCATTGGAACTCTTCTATTATAGTGCAATTTCAGAGTTAGTCACGTGATACTGTCAGCGTGAGTCTTGTACAACAAACATAACTGTAATAATCGTTGACAACGTGCGCAGAAATGTGATAATTTTTCAGTGTACATTACTTTAAGTCGCTGCTGTACACTTCTTGTACAACAAACAGTAAATGTACACATCTTTGCTGCACAGCTCTTGTACAACGACCATCTTGTCAGCAATCCCCGAAAGGTCGTACAAATTTGTGGGGCGTCCACAACGAAACAGCGCCACAAAGGAGCTTCAGTGTATCAGCGACAATATTCATGCGATTTGTCCGTCCACCTTTTTTTCTTATGTTCTTTCTTTCTTTCTTTCTTTCTTTCTTTCTTTCTTTCTTTCTTTCTTTCTTTCTTTCTTTCTTTCTTTCTTTCTTTCTTTCTTTCTTTCTTTCTTTCTTTCTTTCTTCTTTCTTTCTTTCTTTCTTTCTTCTTTCTTTCTTTCTTCTTTCAATACTTGCCTCTCGGCTTCGAGGGGAGATATGTTTCGCAGTTTCTTGCTCTTCTATTGCCCTCTTGTTACACCTCCGAGTGTTTCTAGTATTCCGTTTATCCACACTTTTTCTTGGTCGGCCTTTTGGTCTGGTGTTCTCGTATCGTTTGTTGGTAACTCGTTGTATTAGATTTAGCTCTTGATGTCTTATCACATGCCCGAACAACTTGATCTGTTGTTACTTTATGTATTCAATAGCTGGTTCCGTTCAAAGTGTTTTCCTTAACTCTCCGTTTCTGAATTATCTCTCTCAGGCTGTGTCATGTCACGAGTCTGACCCACTTCATTTCTATGGTGGTTATTTTTCTAATAGTTCTAGAGTCTAATGTCCATGTTTGGCATTGGTAGCACAACGTTGGGATAAAGATAGTCTTATAAATAGCTAGCTTCTAACCTTACATCATTGCCTCCCAGTACTTGTTAGTTCACTTTCATGAATCATGTGATAAAAAAAGTGAAAGAAAAAAACAACAATTTTGAGGGAACACACGATCCTGTAGCGATAGCAGGCAAATAAAGTTCACCAGTAAATGTCTCTAGCAGAGCTATATTTACCGTGGCTATATTTATTCATTTCTGCCCTGTGATTGTTAATGTTACCCACAGGAGCTCCTGTCTGGCCATGAGTTGCCTGGGGTGACCCCTGTTATTGTCCCTCCCGTGACCGTCATTCCTTTGTGCTCAACTTGAGGATGCCAAGCTCCGGCCAGCACACAAACGGCAATATTCAATGCTACAGGCAATCATGGAAATGAGTTGTGCCGGTTGCAATGTGGAATGTTGTGGGCCAGCCGGTGGGCACTCTGTAGCCAGACGAAGACAACGTCAAGGAAGCACACAAATATTCATTTTAACGAAAAAAAGGAACAGACAAGAATTTAGAATAACGTCAAAGCAAACTGTCCTCACTTAAAATATATGGCGAATTGTACTCATACAGACTAAAATAATTACTCATACAGACTAAAATAATTACTCACACAGACTAAAATAATTACTCACACAGACTAAAATAATTACTCACACAGACTAAAATAATTACTCACACAGACTAAAATAATTACTCACACAGACTAAAATAATTACTCACACAGACTAAAATAATTACTCACACAGACTAAATAATTACTCATACAGACTAGAATAACTACACACATAGATTAAAATAACAACATACACAGACTAAAATAACAACAAAATAACAAACTAACAACAACATAGAATAAACTAACATAATACACACAAACTAACAACAAAAGCAAAATAAACTAACATAATACAAACAGACTAACAACAAAATCAGACCAAACAAACACCACACAAGCTAAACAAACAACACACAAGCACCACACAAGCTAAACAAACAACACACAAGCACCACACAAGTTAAACAAACAACACATAAGCTACACAAACAACACACAAGCTAAACAAACAACACACACGTTAAACAAACAACACACACGTTAAACAAACAACACACAAGTTAAACAAACAACACACAAACTAAACAAACAACACACAAGCTAAACAAACAACACATAAGCTACACAAACAACACGGAAGTTAAACAAACAACACACAAGTTAAACAAACAACACACAAGTTAAACAAACAACACACAAGCTAAACAAACAACACACAAGCTAAACAAACAACACATAAGCTACACAAACAACACGCAAGCTAAGCAAACAACACACAAGCTAAACAAACAACACACAAGTTAAACAAACAACACATAATCTAAACAAACAACACATAAGCTAAACAAACAACACATAAGCTAAACAAACAACACACAAGCTAACAAACAACACACAAGCTAAACAAACAACACACAAGCTTAACAAACAATACACAAACTTAACAAACAACACACAAGCTAAACAAACAACACACAAGCTAAACAAACAACACACAAGCTAAACAAGCAACACGCAAGCTAAACAAACAACACATAAGCTAAACAAACAACACATAAGCTAAACAAACAGCACGCAAGCTAAACAAACAACACACAAGCTAAACAAACAACACACAAGCAAAACAAGCAACACGCACGCTAAACAAACAACACACAAACTAAACAAACAACACACAAGCTAAACAAACAGCACACAAGCTAATCAAACAACACACAAGCTAAACAAACAACACACAAGCTAAACAAACAACACATAAGCTAAACAAACAACACGCAAGCTAAACAAACAACACGCAAGCTAAGCAAACAACACACAAGCTAATCAAACAACACACAAGCTAAACAAACAACACACAAGCTAAACAAACAACACACAAGCTAAACAAACAACACGCAAGCTAAACAAACAACACACAAGCTAATCAAACAACACATAAGCTAAACAAGCAACACACAAGCTAAACAAACAACACACAAGCTAAACAAACAACACGCAAGCTAAACAAACAACACACAAGCTAAACTAACGCTGGGATGAAACTAGTAATTTTCTTGATAGACGAACACAAGCAAATCTCAACTGTGCCAGAAACATGAAACGTGAAGTGAAGTCTACCTTTGTTGTCGTCCCTTTCTAGTGCTTATTTTGACAAGATTTGCACACCTGAACCAGGACAAGTCTCCACGATGATTCAACAGGTGAACTAGGTGACGTAACACTTGGTCGTACCTGTTGCATTCTGTCACAGCTTATCTTCATGACAGCATCCGGTAGATAAAGCAACAGGTTTGTAGACTTCATCGACTGCAGTGTCATAGGTACACACACCCGACCGTAGAGACGCGAACACTGAGGCAAACGAGGACACGGTCGCTTGTGTGTAACTGCATAGAATTATGTAACGATCTGTGGGCGCTAATTATCGGTGTGTGTCCTGACTCAGAAATTAGTTGGATGACTAACACTACCCATCAAGTCAAGTTTCGTGGGAGGGTGCTTAACAGTCGCCAGGCACTGAAAACCAAGACTAGCCAGGCCTTCCTACACCCAAGCAAGACCACGGTCTGCTCTAGCAAGTCAAGACCACGGTCCGCTCTAGCAAGTCAAGACCACGGTCTGCTCTAGCAAGTCAAGACCACGGTCTGCTCTAGCAAGTCAAGACCACGGTCCGCTCTAGCAAGTCAAGACCACGGTCTGCTCTAGCAAGTCAAGACCACGGTCCGCTCTAGCAAGTCAAGACCACGGTCTGCTCTAGCAAGTCAAGACCACAGTCTGCTCTAGCAAGTCAAGACCACGGTCCTTTCTAGCAAGTCAAGACCACGGTCTGCTCTAGCAAGTCAAGACCACGGTCTGCTCTAGCAAGTCAAGACCACGGTCTGCTCTAGCAAGTCAAGACCACGGTCTGCTCTAGCAAGTCAAGACCACGGTCTGCTCTAGCAAGTCAAGACCACGGTCTGCTCTAGCAAGTCAAGACCACGGTCTGCTCTAGCAAGCCAAGACCACGGTCTGCTCTAGCAAGTCAAGACCACGGTCTGCTCTAGCAAGTCAAGACCACGGTCTGCTCTAGCAAGTCAAGACCACGGTCTTCTCTAGCAAGTCAAGACCACGGTCTGCTCTAGCAAGTCAAGACCACGGTCTGCTCTAGCAAGTCAAGACCACGGTCTGCTCTAGCAAGTCAAGACCACGGTCTGCTCTAGCAAGTCAAGACCACGGTCCGCTCTAGCAACTCAAGACCACGGTCTGCTCTAGCAAGTCAAGACCACGGTCTGCTCTAGCAAGTCAAGACCACGGTCTGCTCTAGCAAGTCAAGACCACGGTCTGCTCTAGCAAGTCAAGACCACGGTCTGCTCTAGCAACTCAAGACCACGGTCTGCTCTAGCAACTCAAGACCACGGTCTGCTCTAGCAAGTCAAGACCACGGTCTGCTCTAGCAAGTCAAGACCACGGTCTGCTCTAGCAAGTCAAGACCAAGGTCTGCTCTAGCAAGTCAAGACCACGGTCCGCTCTAGCAACTCAAGACCACGGTCTGCTCTAGCAAGTCAAGACCACGGTCTGCTCTAGCAAGTCAAGACCACGGTCTGCTCTAGCAAGTTTAAGTACTGAAGACGCAGGCAACCAGCCAAAAGGCACACCACAGGAATCAAAAATGCCACGCACTGACATCAAAAAAGGTGAACGAAAGTTAAGATAACAGAAGTTCAAAGTTGAATTATTAACAGAAGTTAGAAATTGGATGATTAACAGAAGTTAGAAATTGGATGATTAACAGAAGTTAGAAATTGGATGACTGTCAAAAGTTGAATGATTAACAGAAGTTAGAAATTGGATGCCTGTCAAACGTTGAATGATTAACAGAAGTTAGAAATTGGATGCCTGCCAGAAGTTGAATTATTAACAGAAGTTAGACGTTGAATGATTAACAGAAGTTAGACGTTGAATGATTAACAGAAGTTAGACGTTGAATGATTAACAGAAGTTAGACGTTGGATGATTAACAGAAGTTAGACGTTGAATGATTAACAGAAATTAGACGTTGAATGATTAACAGAAGTTAGACGTTGAATGATTAACAGAAATTAGACGTTGAATGATTAACAGTAGTTAGACGTTGAATGATTAACGGAAGTTAGACGTTGAATGATTAACAGAAGTTAGACGTTAGATGATTAACAGAAGTTAGACGTTGAATGATTAACAGAAGTTAGACGTTGAATGATTAACAGTAGTTAGACGTTGGATGATTAACAGAAGTTAGACATTGGATGATTAATAGAAGTTAGACGTTGGATGATTAACAGAAGTTAGACGTTGAATGATTAACAGTAGTTAGACGTTGAATGATTAACAGTAGTTAGACATTGGATGATTAATAGAAGTTAGACGTTGAATGATTAACAGTAGTTAGACGTTGAATGATTAACAGAAGTTAGAGAAGACTGACAGAAGTCAGATGATAGTTGTCAAAAGTTAGGTGATTGATAAAAGTCACAAACTGAGATCAATCAGAAATTAAGACTTTCGAAGAAATATAGTCGCTAGTTTCCCCGAATAGAAAGCACAGTTACCAATATAGTTTTGAAGCACAGTTACCAATATAGTTTTGATTGAACAGAGTCAAGTCATGTAGGGAAGCGACAGTACCTCCTCTCTGTTCAAGTAATTTCTAAGTGTTCACATCTGCAGCGGCACATGACGTGTACAGTTAGATCTTGCCAACGTCATAACCGGCAATACAAAATGGCTGCGCACTTCGCCTTTTTTTGTTGTAGAAAGTAAATTTGCCGCTTAAACCACTTCGGTTGTAACGCATTCAATGTGTTTTTCCCCTGAGAATTGGAGTTAGTAAGAGACTGTGTACTATCTTTTTCATTAGAGACCTCGTCTGTGCAGTGTAATAGGGCATACACGGAAGTCGACCTTGTTAAACGTAATTCGCTAACTGTCCCAACGAGCTTTAGAGGATATTGTGACAAACGGTGGAACGGACATGGGGAATCCCCTGCTGCATTGAAACTGATTCTATGGAAAGAGTAGACAGTCAGAAATGAGAGTAGACTGAAAGCAGGAACTAGAGCTCTCACAGAGATCTTCCATCTCTTGTATGACGTACACGCCTACACCTTGCCGCAGACTCGTGACTTCTCCGTTAGTTCTTTGAACACCCGCGTCGGCCATGATAATAAATCAAAATGGAGGGCTAGAGCCCGAATGTCAACTATACAATCCGTTAAAATGTAGTAAATGCCAGAAAAAATGGTGACATGTCTTGTAATGGCAGCTCCCCCCCCCCCACACACACACACCTCCTTGATGTTTAATGTTGACTACAGGCCTCCACCCTGTTCGCTGACGTCACAGCATGTCATGAATTTATTTTGCTCAGTCTCCACTCTCATTGTTTATTGACATCGCATACATTGATTGCGTTCAAAGCTTGATCGTGTTAACTTGTTAACTCTAAATTTGATGTTTACCTGTCATCTCTAAACTTGGTCATATTTACTTGTCATCTCCAAACTTGATGTTTACTTGTCATATCTAAATTTGATGTTTACCTGTCATCTCTAAACTAGATGTTTCGCTGTCATCTCTAAACTTGGTCATGTTTACTTGTCATATCTAAATTTGATGTTTACCTGCCATCTACAATCTTGATTATGTTTACTTATAATCTCTAAACTTGAGCAAGTTTACTTATCATCTCTAAATTTGATCAAGTTTAACCTGATGATCTCCATTCGTGATGTCAGTTAAATAATCAACTCTCTCACGACAATCCGGTTCAAACCAGATTCAGCTATAAGAACCTGATTGGAGATGTTCGCTAACAGACGTTTCTTCCCGCCATCTCTATGGCAACTCGTTCTCGTACATTCATTTTTATCAATGGTAGCCTCAACTCAGCCTCGGAAACAAGCTCTCGCTCCACGCCAAGGGAGACCCCTTGAGAGGGTACACACAACTTCACAGAAACATATTTCTGAGAGTTGGGGCCCCATCAGGGATGCTTGGTAATGAGTGGCACGAATTAAGATTCCAGACTGCCTGGCAGCCACTTTGATGTTTGGTTACCTTTCGCTAGCACTTGCTTCCGCTTCGCGGAGTCGCCGTAACCGTGATGACCTCATTGGAGTGAGTGCTGTGGTTGTTAGGACTAGGGTAACTCTGAGAAGTTGCAACGGAGGGACACTTAGCCAGGGAGGTAGAGTAAGTGAAATAAAGATATGAGAGAGGGAGAAAATATCTGAGTGGGAGACGAGAAAAAGTGAGAGGAGAGAGAGAAATGAGAGGAGAGAGAGAGAAATAAAAAAGGTATGAAAGATTAGGAAAGATATGAGTGATACAGGAAAGAGAGAGTGGGGAGATTTGAAAAAAAGAAGTCAACAGAGATATAGAATATGAGATAAATAAAGAGTAAATATATTAAAAGGAGGTGAGAGAGAGAGAGAGAGAGAGGGAGAGAGAGAGAAAAGATTTCAATTGAGATGTGAAGAGATACTGTGAGAGAAATAAAGAGTAGATATGTGAAAAACATGTCAAGAGAGCTAACGACAGAGAAGATGTGAAAAAGAGGTGAGGAGAGAGAGAGAGAGGGTGGGGGGGAGTTGGAGAGAGAGAGAAACAGCAATATATGAAAGAAATGAGAGAGATAGAGAATAAAGAAATGAAAAACAGGAGAGGAAAGAGCGAGATAACAGGCTTGAAATAAAGAAGCGAGAGAGAGAGAGAGAGAGAGAGAGAGAGAGAGAGAGAGAGAGAGAGAGAGACAGAGTAATGATCGTTTAAAAAAAAGTAGAGGAGAAAATGAGAGAAATAAAAAGTACAAATTTTGTCTTTCTTTCCTTTCTGGTGTTAATCCGACCACAACTGAAGGAATGAATAGCTATCTTCGTCATCCGCCCTTAAAGGAACGTTAAGTGGGCATAGACTCGTTGTGTTGTCTATCTTTCGTTCGCCTGAAGTATTGTCTATATCTGCAATGTCGTTTCCTGTATAAATTTTACTGTCTTTTGTCATTCTTGCAGTGGCCCATATAGTTTTGTCTGTAGTGTTGTATCTATGGGCCAATGGATTTTCCTCAGTCTACTATATTCAGTGCAGTCTTGAAGTATGTGTTCAGCAGTCTGGGGTGCCTGTCCACATGTACAAGTAGTTGATGTGCCGATCTTGAATTTTGTATACATGTGACTATGGAGTCGATTGTGTCCTGTTCTTAGGCGTATATTGATGTTGTGATAGGTAGAAAGCTGCAACATGTGCGTGTTTCCGCCCAGAATATCCGACTCCAGCATGGCATGTTATAGTACGGGGTTACTTTTCTTTCGATCCCTAGACCAGATTGATTAGTTCTTGTCAACCCCTAGACCAGATTGATTAGTTCTTGTCAATCCCTAGACCAGATTGATTAGTTCTTGTCAATCCATAGACCAGATTGATTAGTTCTTGTCAATCCCTAGACCAGATTGATTAGTTCTTGTCAATCCCTAGACCAGATTGATTAGTTCTTGTCAATCCCTAGACCAGATTGATTAGTTCTTGTCAACCCCTAGATCAGATTGATTAGTTGTCAATCCCTAAACCAGATTGATTAGTTCTTGTCAACCCCTAGATCAGATTGATTAGTTCTTGTTAACTCCTAGATCAGATTAATTAGTTCTTGTCAACCACTAGACCAGATTGATTAGTTCTTGTCAACCCCTAGATCAGATTGATCAGTTCTTGTCAACCCCTAGACCAGATTGATTATTTCTTGTCAACCCCTAGACCAGATTGATTAGTTCTTGTCAACCCCTAGACCAGATTGATTAGTTCTTGTCAACCCCTAGACCAGATTGATTAGTTCTTGTCAACCCCTAGACCAGATTGATTAGTTCTTATCAACCCCTAGACCAGATTGATTATTTCTTGTCAACCCTTAGACCAGATTGATTATTTCTTGTCAACCCCTTGACCAGATTGATTAGTTCTTGTCAACCCCTAGACCAGATTGATTATTTCTTGTCAACCCATTGACCAGATTGATTAGTTCTTGTCAACCCCTAGACCAGATTGATTATTTCTTGTCAACCCCTTGACCAGATTGATTAGTTCTTGTCAACCCCTAGACCAGATTGATTATTTCTTGTCAACCCCTAGACCAGATTGATTATTTCTTGTCAACCCCTTGACCAGATTGATTAGTTCTTGTCAACCCCTAGACCAGATTGATTACCTAGTTGTCTATGCAGGAGATTGTCTGTCACAGAGAGAACCGTGATCAATAAAGAACGTTGTCTGTCACAGAGAGAACAGTAATCTATAAAGAACGTTGTCTGTCACAGAGAGAACAGTAATCAATAAAGAACGTTGTCTGTCACAGAGAGAACAGTAATCTATAAAGAACGTTGTCTGTCACAGAGAGAACAGTAATCTATAAAGAACGTTGTCTGTCACAGAGAGAACAGTAATCAATAAAGAACGTTGTCTGTCACAGAGAGACCATGAAAGACTTCAAGGCTGAGTACTTAAGTCACAGATTTACTTCACAATAGCCAGTCAGTAGTCGCCAGCTTCATAGACAGATTTCCTCACTATCGCTTGCCCCCCCCCCCCCCCCCCCACCCGACATCTTGGAGGCACCATTACGAGCGTGCCATGGACCGGCCCCGAAACAAGAGCCACATTAGCTTTCTATGTAACTGGCCAGACATCTCTTAAGTGTCCCGATATATCTGTCCAGCATTACTATTCAAACCGCCATTGACCACGTGCAGGAAGGGACATTAACTTCCATCGTTCTCACATTTTGTGGGGGTCTAATGTCCAACCATGAAGAACCGAAGAGATGAACCTACGTGTTCTTATTGCACGTGATATCTTAGTTTGGTTTGGTCTTGACAATCTGGCAACTCAAGCTGTTCTCCACGGGGTCATTCCATCCACACAGAACATTAAAGAAGCGCGGGTGGTCGAGTTGATATCTTGTTCGGCTCCAACCTGGACAATGCGGGTTCGATTCCCTGTAGGTTCAACCTTTTTTTTTGTCTGAATGAAACCTGAGACCAGAACACCTCGCGGCGACTGCACTGAGCAAGCGGCCTTTATTCTCCGATCGTACAATAACCCCCCGCCCCTCCCCCGGGCAGAGCTTAGTAATGGGAAAATGCGGTAAAGATTTAAGGTTACACAATTTTGAGAACGTTAAGAAAAGAATAGCAGGCATCAAGTGTTTGTCTCCCTGTTGCATCTCTCTCGACATCTAAAGTGATAAAAAGAGGACGAAGAAAAAGAGGAAGAAGGAGAAGAGGAAGAGGGAGAAGGTAAAGAAAAAAAGAGGAAGGAGAAGAGGAAGAAGAAAAAGAGGGACAAAGAAAAAGAGGAAGAAGGAGAAGAGGAAGAAGAAAAAGAGGAAGAAGAAAAATAAGAGGAAGGAGAAGAGGAAGAAGGAACAGAGGAAGAAGGAGAGGGTGAAAAAGAAAAAAGGGGAAGAAGAAAAATAGGAAGAAGGAAAAGCGGAAGAATGAGATGATGAAGAAAATTGTGATAGAGACTAGAATAACAGATAGAACAATCACGAGTCAGCGGAATCGACGGCTTCCAGGCTCACCCAGCCTTAAATTGGTACCGAATTTTTTTGGGGGGAAAGTAAAGCAACACGGACGTAATACCGACCACATTACCCTAAAATTCATGTGCAGAGTTCTGATGGAACACCATGTTCCCTATACGCCCCTTGGCGTGACGGAGTCTCTTTTCTTTTTTTCTATTTTACTTGATGGGAAGATTTGTATACACAAGTAGAGAGGGGGGGGGTGCGGGGAGATGGTGGATGGTCTAGAGGTAAGCCGTCGACATCTGGACAAGAAGATCCTGAAGTTCGATTCCCATCACAGGCGGTGGGAAGCTGGTCACAAACAAAATCCGCGGTTTCTTCGTGGCTTTATTCTCCCCTGGTTTCTGGCTAGATCCGATCTCTGGCCCTCTCTGGCTAGTGAGATCCGATCTCTAGCCCTCTCTGGCTAGTGAGATCCGATCTTTAGCCTTCTCTGGGTAGTGAGCTCAGATCTCTAACCCTCTCTGGGTAGTGAGGTCCGATCTCTAGCCCTCTGTTGGTAGTCAGATCCGACATGTATAGCCCTCTCTGGGTAGTGAGATCCGATCTCTAGTTCTCTCTGGGTAGTGAGATCCGATCTCTAGCCCTCTCTGTGTAGTGAGATGCGATATCTATACCCTCTCTTGGTAGTGATATCAGATCTCTAGCTCTCTCTGGGTAGTGAGATCCGATCTCTAGCCCTCTCTGGGTAGTGAGATCCGATTTCTAGCCCTCTCTGGATAGTGAGATCCGATATCCATAGCCCTCTCTGGGTAGTGAGATCCGATCTCTAGTCCTCTCTGGGTAGTGAGATCCGATCTCTAACCCTCTCTGGGTAGTGAGATCCGATCTCTAGCCCTCTGTTGGTAGTGAGATCCGATATCTATAGCCCTCTGTGGGTAGTGAGATCCGATTTCTAGCCCTCTCTGTGTGGTGAGATCCGATCTCTAGCCCTCTCTGACTAGTGAGATCCGATGTCTAGCCATCTCTGTGTAGTGATATCCGATCTCTAGCCCTCTCTGGGTAGTGAGATCCGATATTTAGCCCTCTCTTGGTAGTGATATCCGATCTCTAGCCCTCTCTGGCTAGTGAGATCCGATCTCTAGCCCTCTCTGGGTAGTGAGATCCAATCTCTAGCCTTCTCTGGGTAGTCAGATCCGATCTCTAGCCCTCTCTGGCTAGTGAGATCCGATCTCTATCCCTCTCTGGCTAGTGAGATCCGATCTCTAGCCTTCTCTGGACTCGAAGCAATTGAAAGCGGACTAACATCCTATTTTTGCAATATAATATATTTATCCAATCAACTCTCCACTACCTATCGTGGCTGTAGCCCTACAATGGATCCCTGGTCACATCGACATTGCAGGAAATGAGAGAGCGGATAGGTTGGCTAAACTTGGTGCATCTCTAACACAGCTTCCTGTTCAAGTTAGCCTCAAAACATGTAAGCAAATTTTGAGAAACAACTACCATGAGGAATGGTTAACTATGTGGGCTTCAGTTAAGCCTGGACGCCTACTCTACAGATATCAAACAAAACCAGACCACTTCGACCCTGTGGGGGAGCTGAGGCGAAAGGATCAAAGCCTGATATTACAGCTGAGAGCAGGTTATGCTTCTACCAATCAACACCTGAGCAGAATAAAAATACAACATGATCCAATCTGCAGACACTGCCGTCAACAATCTGAGACAGTAGATCACCTACTACACTGTCCCCATTTACAAAACCGACGGAGCATGTTACTCCTACTGCTTCCATCCATCAATAACACACTGTACTCTTCAGCTGTGCTACTGAGAAGGACCTGCGCCTTCATGCGAGAGGCATTAAGCTGTAAAGAGTTCATAGCTCACGGCTAACAAGGGGATTAAGTCAAGTCAAGTCAACCCTTCTCTCGGTAGTGAGATCCGATCTCTAGCCCTCTCTGGCTAGTGAGATCCGATATCTAGCCCTCTCTTGGTAGTGAGATCCGATCTCTAGCCCTCTCTGGGTAGTGAGATCCGATCTCTAGCCCTCTCTGGGTAGCGGGATCCGATCTCTAGCCCTCTCTGGGTAGTGAGATCCGATCTCTAGCCCTCTCTGGGTAGCGGGATCCGATCTCTAGCCCTTTCTGGGTAGCGGGATCCGATCTCTAGCCCTCTCAGAAAAGGGCGGGAAAAAACAGGATGTCCCGGTGCATTCTGCGCACGTTAAAAAAACACTTGGCAGCTGAAAATCGAAAAGATTAGGACAATATGGCCGTTCCCCGGGTAAAACTGATAGGAGCAAAATCTAAAAAATACCCATCACGCTGAACCTCCAGACGATAAAACATGAGAGTACCTCTGAGGTCTGAGAATATCTGCCTGTATGGCGAGGGGCATATGAGCACACGGCTGCCGGTGTAAAATATAGAAAGAAATGATATATTTGTGCAAAATTGGTGCATCGGTACTTCGCTAGAGAAACAAAGATGGGGTATTCATCATCAAGTGTGATGTCTGCTGGCGTAGGTATTCGTGTCTCTCCACAACTTTCGATTTCGACCATCATTTATCATTTCTGTTGTTGACCTTCTGCCAAGCCATTCTCTAAAAGCTGTCTGGTATCTTTTCTCTTTGACTTCCGTCGATCTCTTCGTCCCAGTTTCCCAGTTGTTACAATATATTCCAGCTGTTCCCTACGGAGATAAACAACAAAACTCACAAACGAGGTTACAGTTCAAGAAACAGACAAACAGAAAGATAGTCTGGTAGAGAAGAAGCAGCGTGCACACACACACAGATTTATTGATAAACACACAAGTGCATACAAAGGAAATAAGAATCAGACACAGGTCACAAGACCAGAGCAATAGACAAGAGATGTGGCTGACAATTAGACATTGATGAGCATACACAACTCGTCAACACTAATAAAATGCACACTACTCGTCAACACTGTAATAAAATGCACACTACTCGTCAACACTGTAATAAAATGCACACTACTCGTCAACACTGTAATAAAATGCACACTACTCGTCAACACTGTAATAAAATGCACACTACTCGTCAACACTGTAATAAAATGCACACTACTCGTCAACACTGTAATAAAATGCACACTACTCGTCAACACTGTAATAAAATGCACACTACTCGTCAACACTGTAATAAAATTCACACTACTCGTCAACACTGTAATAAAATGCACACTACTCGTCAACACTGTAATAAAATTCACACTACTCGTCAACACTGTAATAAAATTCACACTACTCGTCAACACTGTAATAAAATGCACACTACTCGTCAACACTGTAATAAAATTCACACTACTCGTCAACACTGTAATAAAATTCACACTACTCGTCAACACTGTAATAAAATGCACACTACTCGTCAACACTGTAATAAAATGCACACTACTCGTCAACACTGTAATAAAATTCACACTACTCGTCAACACTGTAATAAAATGCACACTACTCGTCAACACTAATAAAATGCACACTACTCGTCAACACTGTAATAAAATTCACACTACTCGTCAACACTGTAATAAAATTCACACTACTCGTCAACACTGTAATAAAATGCACACTACTCGTCAACACTGTAATAAAATGCACACTACTCGTCAACACTGTAATAAAATTCACACTACTCGTCAACATTGTAATAGAATGAACACTACACGCCATGACTACAAAACGATCATCAATGTGTGCCGTCTCTGCATCGAAGTTTGTCGATGTTTGGAGCGCCATTCCACTCTGTTTCTTGCTTTGATGGTGCAGGTTATCTTAGCCTGACTTGTCCATCTTTTGATGTTACTTGTCCATGTTAGTCTTGGTCTGCTTCTGCCTCTTTTACCTTGTATTTTCCCTTCAAAGATTACTTTTAGTAGGCTGCTGTGTCTTTTAACATGGCCCAAAAATCTCATTTGTCTTGTTCTAATTGTGTTTAGTAGTTCTCTTTTAATTTTTAGTTGATTTGAAACTTCATCATTTCTGTTTTTTTTTTCCTTTCCATCCAATTCTTTCTATTCTTCTATAAATCCACATTTCAATGACTTCATTGTCTGTTCTGTTTTCTTGTCTAATGTCAATTTTAGGGGGCGGGGAACAAAGCGACGGTCACAATAAACACAAGACAAATGTCCAAGAGGATAGAACGTAACTTGCTCTCTGGAGCTGACACGGACAAGAACAGTGATTACGGAGCCTAGAGAACCGTTCTCTGAGACGTGTTTCTGCCAAGGCTAACAGAAATCCGATAAAAATTGTCGATATCTTGCTGCGAGTACAGCACACGCCCTACCTCGCTCCATTAACGGCAATCTTCGCTTCCGCTACCACTGTAGCAGTTGTTGCTGTTGATGTTGCTTGCAACATTATATTGGACACTGTTGCAATTCCGTAGAACCGGCACAAAATAGTAAAGCCCGAGGGAGTTGACGGTAGATTGATGAAATCTCTTTGTTGGGTTCTAAGATGACGGATGTGTTACTACCACTGATTTAGTTTCACACAAGGAGGCAAACCTTCGTAAATGGGGTTTGTCATTGCAGGCTCGGATATTTGTGGAAACAAAAACAACCGGCCACTGCTTGTGGCGTCAAGGAAATACGTGTGATGTCGTTAGCAGCCAGGCTATGTCAGCGTAACGCCAGGCCGCTCAAGAGACATCCTCTGGTACCCGTTTTAAAAGTTTCAGCGAACATTTATGCCACGTGACAAGTGACGTAACAAAGAGCACGACCTACATCGTGTACATCATCATCCACATAAAGGTTACCTACAATTGTGGGAACATTATTTCACTATTAGTCAGTCACCCACTCACCCAGCCATGCAGTCACACAATAATAAATCAGCCACTCACCCAGCCATCCAGTCACCCAGTTATAAGTCACACACTCACCCAGCCATCCAGTCACCCAGTTATAAATCACCCACTCACGAAGCCATCCAGTCACCCAGTTAAAAATCACTCACTCACGAAGCCATCCAGTCACACAATTATAAATCACCCACTCACACAATCATCCAGTCACCCATTTATAAATCACCCACTCACCCAGCCATGCAGTCACACAATAATAAATCAGCCACTCACCCAGCCATCCAGTCACCCAGTTATAAATCACCCACTCACGAAGCCATCCAGTCACCCAGTTAAAAATCACTCACTCACGAAGCCATCCAGTCACACAATTATAAATCACCCACTCACACAATCATCCAGTCACCCATTTATAAATCACCCACTCACGAAGCCATCCAGTCACACAAGTTATAAATCACCCACTCACACAGCCATCCAGTCACCCAGATATAAGTCACCCATTCACCCAGCCATCCAGCAATAAATCACCCACTCAAGAAGCCATCCAGTCACCCAGTAATAAATCACCCACTCACGAAGCCCTCCAGTCACCCAGTTATAAATCGCCCACTCACCCAGCCATCCAGTTATAAACGGCCCACTCACCCAGCCATCCAGTTATAAATCGCCAACTCACCCAGCCATACAGTCACCCAGTTATAAATCACCCACTCACGAAGCCATCCAGTCACCCAGTTATAAATCGCCCACTCACCCAGCCATCCAGTTATAAATCGCCCACTCACCCAGCCACTCAGTTATAAATCGCCCACTCACTAAGCCATCCAGTCACCCAGTTATAAATCACCCACTCACGAAGCCATCCAGTTACCCAGTTATAAATCACCCACTCACGAAGCCATCCAGTCACCCAGTTATAAATCACCCACTCACCCAGCCATCCAGTCACACAGTTATAAATCACCCATGCACGAAGCCATCCAGTCACCCAGTTATAAATCACCCACTCACCCAGCCATCCAGTCACACAGTTATAAATCACCCATTCACGATGCCATCCAGTCACCCAGTTATAAATCACTCACTCACGAAGCCATCCAGTCACACAGTTATAAATCACCCACTCACCCAGCCATCCAGTCACCCAGTTATAAATCACCCACTCACGAAGCCATCCAGTCACCCAGTTATAAATCACCCACTCACCCAGCCATCCAGTCACACATTTATAAGCCACCCACTCACCCAGCCATCCAGTCACACAGTTATAAATCACCCATTCACGAAGCCATCCAGTCACCCAGTTATAAATCACCCACTCACCCAGCCATCCAGTCACACAGTTATAAATCACCCATTCACGATGCCATCCAGTCACCCAGTTATAAATCACTCACTCACGAAGCCATCCAGTCACCCAGTTATAAATCACCCACTCACCCAGCCATCCAGTCACACATTTATAAGCCACCCACTCACCCAGCCATCCAGTCACACAGTTATAAATCACCCATTCACGAAGCCATCCAGTCACCCAGTTATAAATCACCCACTCACCCAGCCATCCAGTCACACAGTTATAAATCACCCATTCACGATGCCATCCAGTCACCCAGTTATAAATCACTCACTCACGAAGCCATCCAGTCACACAGTTATAAATCACCCACTCACCCAGCCATCCAGTCACACAGTTATAAATCACCCACTCACGAAGCTGTCCAGTCACACAGTTATAAATCACACACTCACGAAACCATCCAGTCACATAGTTATAAATCGCCCACTCACGAAGCCATCCAGTCACCCATTTATAAATCACCCACTCACCCAGCCATCCAGTCACCCAGATATAAATCACCCACTCACCCAACCATCTAGTCACCGAGTTATAAATCACCCACTAACCCAGCCATCCAGTCACCCAGTTATAAATCACCCACTCACCCAGCCATCTTGTCATACAGTAATAAATCACCCACTCAAGAAGCCATCCAGTCACCCAGTTATAAATCGCCCACTCACGAAGCCATCCAGTCACCCATTTATAAATCACCCACTCACCCAGCCATCCAGTCACCCAGTTATAAGTCACCCACTCACGAAGCCATGCAGTCACCCAGTTATAAGTCACCCATTCACCCAGCCATCCAGCAATAAGTCATCCATTCATCCATTCACCCAGATATAAGTCACCCATTCACCCAGCCATCTAGCAATAAGTCATTCACTCATCCAGCCATCCAGTCACCCAGTTATAAGTCACCATCTCACCCAGCCATCCAGTCACCCAGTGATAAATCACCCACTCACCCAGCCATCCAGTCACCCAGTTATAAGTCACCTATTCACCCAGCCATACACTCACCTAGATATAAGTCACCCACTCACTCAGCCATCCAGCAATAATTCATCCACTCATCCAGCCATCCAGTCACCCAGATATAAGTCACCCACTCACTCAGCCATCCACTCAGTCAGTCACTAAGTTACAAGTCGCCCAGTCATAATTCACCAACTCACCCAGTAATAATTCACCAACTCACCCAGTCATAATTCACCAACTAACCCAGCCATAATTCACCAACTCACCCAGTCATAATTCACCAACTCACCCAGTCATAATTTACCAACTCACCCCGTCATAATTCACCAACTCACCCAGAAATAATTCACCAACTCACCCAGTCATAATTCACCAACTCACCCAGTCATAATTCACCAACTCACCCAGTCATAATTCACCCAATCACCCAAATCAAGTTTTACTGAAGATAAACCTGTATCACCGAGTGCCCAAACATGTGAAGTCACAGCTGAAGAACCATTTCACTAGGAAGATGTAGAATAGAACAAATGTTCAACTTTCACCAACTCACGGGCAAGTGTCTTCAACACCGACAAGACGTGTACCACGTGTTTATTGACTTTACATTTGACATGAACCGCCCTGGGCAAATATGAACAAATATAACACCGACGATCAAATAATCGATAGCTTTATGAAAGTTCCAGTTGTCGCGTTTCCAAGAGGTTTGTTGGACCAACGGGTTTGCACAGAGCATGGAAATGAGACAAGGGTGATAGCTGTCCTTGGCCCGATTTAATTCATTTCTTTAATTATGACAGAAACCTCAAATGAGCACCTCTAGACTGTCAGCATTGGGGTTAGAACGATGACCAATATTTGTGTTGTAGATGATATAGATGGGCTAGCAAGCGATGTAGCAGAGCTGGTGGGATAGAACGATGACCGATATTCATGTTGTAGATGATATAGATGGGCTAGCAAGCGATGTAGCAGAGCTGGTGGGATAGAACGATGACCAATATTCGTGTTGTAGATGATACAGATGGGCTAGCAAGTGATGTAGCAGAGCTGGTGGGATAGAACGATGACCAATATTCGTGTTGTAGATGATACAGATGGGCTAGCAAGCGATGTAACAGAGCTGTGGCGGGGGGGGGGGAACGATAACCAATATTCATGTTGTAGATGATATAGATGGGCTAGCAAGCGATGTAACAGAGCTGGGGGATCTATCTGGATCAGATATCGCTACTGTACTGGGTGGTGATCTAAAGCTGACTAAGCCAAGCCAATGACAAACGGCATTAAAAGGATAATCACAATAAACAGAGAGGCATTTGAAACAGTCGAACACTGTCACTCAGCAAAGAAGGCTCAACGCTAGAAATATCAGGTAGAAGCGCATAGACAATGGCAGCTCTGATAAGACTAAACAGTACATGGACAAGCAAGAAACCATTTCCTTAAGACCTGAATGTTGCCAGCTGTAGGGGCTTCCTTAATTCTACATATCTGCAACCTCGACAGATAAATATGTGATCTGGGAAAATAATGGCACAGAAAGATCTTGCTGATATTTATCTTAGCTTAGTTTAGTCTTGTCTAGTCTAGTCAAGTCTAGTCTAGTCTAGTCTAGTCCAGTCCAGTCCAGTCCAGTCCAGTCCAGTCCAGTCCAGTCCGTCCAGTTCAGTCCAGTTCAGTTCAGTTCAGTTCAGTTCAGTTCAGTTCAGTTCAGTTCAGTTCATTTCAGTTCAGTTCAGTGCAGTTCAGTTCAGTTCAGTTCAGTTTAGATCAGCTCAGCTCAGCTCAGCCCAGCCCAGCGCAGCTCAGCTCAGCTCAGCGCAGCGCAGCTCAGCTCAGCTCAGTTCAGTTCAGTTCAGTTCAGTTCAGTTCAGTTCAGTTCAGTTCAGTTCAGTTCAGTTTAGTTTAGTTTAGTTTAGTTTAGTTTAGTTTAGTTTAGTTTAGTTTAGTTTAGTTTAGTTTAGTTTAGTCGCCGTTACACATGGGAACAACGTGCACAATATTTTATATTTATGCTTCTTCTTCTACCTTTCAGCTCCCTGTGGAGCATAAGTCTTCAACAGACACTTTCAGCTTCCTATGGAGCATAGGTCTTCAACAAACATTTGCAACTGCATGTGGAGCATATGTCTTCAACAAACACTTTCAACTCCCTGTGGAGCATAGGTCTTCAACAAACATTTTCAACTGCATGTGGAGCATAGGTCTTCAACAAACACTTTCAACTCCCTGTGGAGCATAGGTCTTCAACAGACATTTTCAACTCCATGTGAGCATAGGTCTTCAACAGACACTTTCAACTCCATGTGGAGCATAGGTCTTCAACAGACACTTTCAGCTTCCTGTGGAGCATAGGTCTTCAACAGAAACTTTCAGCTTCCTGTGGAGCATAGGTCTTCAACAAACACTTTCAGTTCCCTGTGGAACATAGGTCTTCAACAGGCACTTTCACCTCCCTGTGGAGCACTGGTCTTCAAAAACGCTTTCAGCTCCATGTGGAGCATAGGTCTTCAACAAACACTTTCAGTTCCCTGTGGTGCATAGGTCTTCAACAAACACTTTCCAAACTGTTCTTTTTTCTTGCCATTCTTTTAAGATCATTCCATGTCTTCCCCATCATCTTCATTTCTCCTTCCACTTATCTTCTTCAAGAAGAATTTGGCCTTCCTCCTTGCCTCTTTCCCATGGGAATTCCAAAATAGGACAGTTCACCATCATTGTTCCCTGCGACGTTTCACCATCATTGTTCCCTCCGACGTATCACCATCATTGTTCCCTGCGACGTTTCACCACCATTGTTCCCTGCGATATTTCACCATCATTGTTCCCTAGACGTTTCACCATCATTGTTCCCTGCGACGTTTCACCATCATTGTTCCCTATGACTGTTCACCATCATTGTTCCCTGCGACAGATCAACATCATTGTTCTTTGCGACAGTTCACCATCAGTGTTCCCTACCACGGTTCACCATCATTGTTCCCTGTGACAGTTCACCATCATTGTTCCCTGTGGCAGTTCACCACCATTGTTCCCTGCGACAGTTCACCACCATTGTTCTCTATGACAGTTCACCATCAATTGAAATAGACTCAAGATACAACAAACTTTGTCAAATCATCGAACAGCTACCACCACTATTGTCCAACAAGGAAATAACTCTAGAACTGGCACTCTAGAGTACAATCTTCATTCCAACGTTGTGCTATCAATGCCAGACCTGGACCCTAGATGCAAGAACAATAAGAAAAATAACCACTGCCGAGATTAAATGTGTTAGACGAATGGCAGGTAATGTAAAGTACGAGACTTGAACCAGCGTCTTAGCACTCGAGTTTACACCAATATGTGCTCGGCCGCCTATCTACAAATGTTCGGAGATTTCTGTATAGTGTTGCCTCAAGCATCGAAACTCAGACGCGAAGCGACATTCCTCACCTTCCCAAGGTAATACCCTGGTACCCATTTCTGCCAACGGCTGGGTCGACCGTTGGGGGTATTTTTTTTTTCAACCACGAGTACAATTCATACTGCTCCCAGCGGGAATCGAACACGGGTTGTCCGAACGTCGGTAGTCCAGTCGGGTGGTTTTCCCAACTAGGCTACCGAGGCCCCCGGATGGCAGGAAACAACATGAGAGATAAGATCTGAAATGAAGAACAGAAAAAAACGCTGGGAATAATTTCCACTATAGAATGTATAAAGAAATAACAAATAATATGGTTTGGTCAAGTAATACAACAAAAAGATTAAAGCACAACACAGCGATCCTTTAAAAAATGTTGAGAGAACATGCAACTCAAGGACCGACCACGAGAATGATGGATTGATGCAATATTAGAAACACTAGAACACCAAACAATATGGTTGACTAACAGAAGATCAAAAGAACGCAAACTATATTCCCACTCGATGCCTAAAGGCATATGAGGAAGAAAAGGAGAAGGAGAGGAAGATATAAATTCGCATTTATTGTACTTAGCATCAAGAAGATAGATCTAGAAGACGTCAATGTTGGAGTTATCGCGCTTAATAATAAGGGAGATAAATCAGAATGACCTCCATCGATTCCAGAGTAAGGGCCATAAGCAACAAGAACGAGAGGTCAGGAAGAAAAGCGCCAGTTCACGCTGATGACGTGATAGGCAATATCTCACCTGGAATAAAATAACAGCCGGCACAAAAATTACCCAGGTTTTTCAAGATTCTATCCCCGTGTTGGGTCAACAGCTGTTCTGGTGCAGGTAGTTGATTGCGCTGATCTCTACGCGAGTTACATCTTCAATCTCCATCAACAAGTGTGACGTCACTGCCAGTGCTATATTGTTGTCAGAGATGGGAGCCCCTTGATAAAAAAGACTACAAGATCTTGGCAACATGGCGCGTGTGACGTCATCAGGGGCACATGCAACAGATGGGATAAGGTGGTTGAGCAGGTGGTTGGATAAGGTGGTTGAGCGGGTGATTGAGCAGGTAGTTGAGCAGGTGGTTGAGCAGGTGGTTGGATAAGGTGATTTAGCAGGTGGTTGGATAAGGTGGTTGAGCAGGTGGTTGGATAAGGTGGTTGAGCAGGTGGTTGGATAAGGTGATTGAGCCGGTGGTTGGATAAGGTGATTGAGCAGGTGGTTGAGCTAGTGGTTGAACAGGTGGTTGGATAAGGTGATTGAGCAGGTGGTTGAATAAGGTGATTGAGCAGGTGGTTGAATAAGGTGATTGAGCAGGTGGTTGGATAAGGTGATTGAGCAGGTGGTTGGATAAGGTGATTGAGCAGGTGGTTGAATAAGGTGATTGAACAGGTGGTTGGATAAGGTGATTGAGCAGGTGGTTGGATAAGGTGATTGAGCAGGTGGTTGAATAAGGTGATTGAGCAGGTGGTTGGATAAGGTGATTGAGCAGGTGGTTGAATAAGGTGATTGAGCAGGTGGTTGAGCAGGTGGTTGGATAAGGTGATTGAGCAGGTGGTTGAGCAGGTGGTTGGATAAGGTGATTGATCAGGTGGTTGAGCAGGTGGTTGAGCAGATGGTTGAGTAGGTGGTTGGATAAGGTGATTGAGCAGGTGGTTGAGCAGGTGGTTGGATAAGGTGATTGATCAGGTGGTTGAGCAGGTGGTTGGATAAGGTGATTGAGCAGGTGGTTGAATAAGGTATTTGAACAGGTGATTGAGCAGGTGGTTGGATAAGGTGATTGATCAGGTGGTTGAGCAGGTGGTTGGATAAGGTGATTGATCAGGTGGTTGAGCAGGTGGTTGGATAAGGTGATTGAGCAGGTGGTTGGATAAGGTGGTTGAGCAGATGGTTGAGTAGGTGGTTGGATAAGGTGCGGATGTCGGAGGAGAAGGGATGAATGTGTCCTTCTTAAAATAACGGACAGGTGGTTGGTGTAACGGGCAAGTGGTTGGTGTAACTGGTAAGTGGTTGGAGCACTGAGGGGATGGTTATAGCGACGGGCAAGTGGTTGGTGCAGTGAGGGGATGTTTATAGTGACGGGCAAGTGGTTGAAGCAGTGAGGGGATGGTTATAGTGACGGGCAAGTGGTTGGAGTAATGGGTTAGTGGTTGGAGCAGTGAGGGGATGGTTATAGTGACGGGAAAGTGGTTGGAGTAATGGGTTAGTGGTTGGAGCAGTAAGGGGATGGTTATAGTGACGGGTAAGTGGTTGGAGTAGTGGGTTAGTGGTTGGAGTAACGCAAATGTGATTGAAACAACGGACGGCTGGTTGATATAATGGGCTGCTAGTTGATGTTATTAGTAAACAGACAACAATTAAACGGATAGCTTTTACCTTCTGTGTTTGTTTATCTTGTGATTGATGATGTTTGTGTTTGTTTATCTTGTGATTGTTGATGTTTGTGTTTGTTTGTCTTGTGATTGTTGATGTTTGTGTTTGTTTATCTTGTGATTGTCGATGTTTGTGTTTGTTTATCTTGTGATTGTTGATGTTTGTGTTTGTTTATCTTGTGATTGTCGATGTTTGTGTTTGTTTGTCTTGTGATTGTTGATGTTTGTGTTTGTTTATCTTGTGATTGTCGATGTTTCTGCTTGTTTGTCTTGTGGATTGTTGATGTTTGTGTTTGTTTATCTTGTGATTGTCGATGTTTGTGTTTGTTTGTCTTGTGGATTGTTGATGTTTGTGTTTGTTTGTCTTGTGGACTGTTGATGTTTGTGTTTGTTTGTCTTGTGGACTGTTGATGTTTGTGTTTGTTTGTCTTGTGGACTGTTGATGTTTGTGTTTGTTTGTCTTGTGGACTGTTGATGTTTGTGTTTGTTTGTCTTGTGGACTGTTGATGTTTGTGTTTGTTTGTCTTGTGATTGTTGATGTTTGTGTTTGTTTGTCTTGTGATCGTTGATGTTTGTGTTTGTTTGTTTTGTGATCGTTGATGTTTGTGTTTGTTTTGTGATTGTTGATGTTTGAGTTTGTTTGACTTGTGATTGTTTATGTTTGTGTTTGTTTGTTTTGTGATTGTTAATGTCTGTGTTTGTTTGCCTTGTGATTGTTGATGTCTGTGTTTGATTGTCTTGTGATTGTTAATGTCTGTGTTTGTTTGCCTTGTGATTGTTGATGTCTGTGTTTGATTGTCTTGTGATTGTTGATGTTTGTGTTTGTTTGCCTTGTGATTGTTGATGTCTGTGTTTGATTGTCTTGTGATTGTTGATGTTTGTGTTTGTTTGAATTGTGATTGTTGATGTTTGTGTTTGTTTGACTTGGGATTGTTGATGTTTGTGTTTGTTTGACTTGTGATTGTTGATGTTTGTGTTTGTATGACTTGTGATTGTTGATGTTTGTGTTTGTTTGTATTGTGATTGTTGATGTTTGTTTGACGTGTGATTGTTGATGTTTGTGTTTGTTTGACTTGTGATTGTTGATGTTTGTGTTTGTTTGACTTGTGATTGTTGACATCTGTGTTTGTTTGTATTGTGATTGTTAACGTTTGTGATTGTTGATGTTTGTGTGTGTTTGCTTTGTGATTGTTGATGTTTGTGTTTGTTTGTCTTGTGATTGCTGATGTTTGTGTTTGTCTTGTGATTGCTGAAGTCTGTGTTTGCTCCTATTTACCATTTGTTAACACAAATATTGATGATGTTGATGTGAGTCCACGAAAGGACCTGTTGATCCCATTCGCGTTTCTACACTTTCTCCAACAGTCGGACAGACTGACATGCAGCTCTATCTATACACGCTGTTGATTACAATGATGCACAGCTAAATGTCATTTACAGAAATATACATACTGACATTTACAGAGACACACAAAATGTCACTGACAATGATATACACGCGCCATTTATAATGAAACAAAAGATTGCTGTTTGCATAGCCACATCATCATGTGCCATACCGGCTGACGTGGGCGATCATGTCCTTCAACAATGTTCTATCAACATTACATCATATTAATTCTGTCGTTGACTGTTTTCCATGCCATGACACCAAGCTATCCAGTATTTTCTCTCTTTGTCGCCCGCGATCTCTCTTTCCCTTTATTTTGCCAGTTGTAACCAAGCATTTCAACTCTCCTCTTCTCATGATGTGCCCGAAAAATGTTGATTGTTTTGTTCTGATGTTTTATAGGAGCTGCCTTTTTGTGTTGGCCTCTGAGAACCTCCTCATCGGTCTTTTTGGCTGTCCAGGGAACTTTCAACATTCTTCTGAGAAATCCCATCTCTGTGGGGTTTTATCGTGTTCTCATTTGCATCGACAAATACCAATCACGGAAAAAATGGTAATTTACGAGTTTTTACGCGATTATGTACATAAATTATATTATGTTGGGTAGAGAAACGTCCTCTCTAGTCTGTCAATAGAAAACTTCTAATTATAGGGTCATGGTTGGTAAGCCTATGCCTTGCTGCAAAAATAGAATAAAATAAACAATAACTAGAAACGATTGATACATTAAAATACGTGCGGTCAATCGTTTGTAATGAACAGAGATAATCGTCAAGTAAGGAGAGATCATTCTTAAACAGAAATAATTTATGTACCTAAACTCGTAAATCCCCCCTCACACAACAAAATAAAGAAAAAAAGCGCAACATTAACATTAAGACATAAGATAGACTGAGTTTGATATAGGCACGAACATTGTCAGCGACTGTGACACGGATAGAAAAACATGCTGACAAACAGAGAGAGACAACTCTCATGTAAGTGACACATAAATAGACGGCTAAATAGACAGGGAAATAGGCGCATGAGCAACGTGATGATTATTGATAACTTGAGCAGATCGCAAGTCAAGTTATCACAGATAGGCAGTCTCTGCACAGACAGTTATCACGGTAGGGATGTCTCGACTGCAAGTACAGCCACATGCACACACGCTGTCACAACGTAGATTATAGCAAACAAAATGTAAACACAACTCACTCCTACACTGAACATTTACCTTCACATGGTAATCACAGGTAGCAATCTAGGAGAATCCCGCTTGTGAAATTGTATCAAGAAATATCGAAAGTCGACGGAACTCAAGAGTCTCCAAGATTATGTCAGACACGAAACACTGACAGCCCACAGAGTAAAGCCAGAAAATGTCTGACCCATCGACGGTTAAGTATGTGAACAGCGACATAAACCCGCCAGGGCATACACCTTGCTAGAACCAGGTCTCAGTTCTACTTTCGGTTCTGAGATCAGTCATAGCGCGCGGCGCGTTCCACGATTCGATTTCGTGACGTCATGGTCGATGTTCAGCATTCTGCCTCGATGTTACACTATCGTCTATTGGTTTAATCGATCGTACATTGGGGGCGAATTCGTTGAAGCTGACCAATCATAGCTGCTGTCACAATTATGAACTGAGGGGAAGTGTATTACTACGAACCGAAAATTGATGTCTACTGAAGCGAAAGACCAAGCCGTTGTATATTTGTCATGTTTACCACGCTACGCTATTCTGCCTACACTTATAACACTGTAGGGATATGAAATCAAGCGAGAAGGAAAGAAAGCGTAGCTATTTATTTCTTATGGCAGTATACAATTGTAGTGTTGCAAACATAACAACTGAGAAGTTGAGAATAACGACTGCCTGCCCAGTGCTGTGGCCGCGTGTGTACAGGATTTTCTTCGCCCCAAATATCCTCCCGCCCCCCCCCCTTTTTTTTTAAAGAAGGAAAAGGACCACTCAGAAAGAAAAAGATTTCACTCAACAAAGATAGGACTTCACTTTATCCAGAAAAAGACTTCACTTTAACCAGGAAAGGACTTCACACAATAAGGAAAGGACTTCATTCTACCAGAAAAGGACTTCATTCTCCAAGGAAAGGACTTCAATCAGACAGGAAAGGACTTCACTCTAAAAGGAAATGACTTCATTCTCAAAGGAAGGACTGCTTTCCACACCAAAAAAATGTCACTCTACCAGTAACGGACTTCACTCTACCAGGAAAGGACTTCACTCTACAAGGAAAGGACTTCACTCTACCAGGAAAGGACTTCACTCTACAAGGAAAGGACTTCACTCTACAAAGAAAGGACTTCACACTACCAGGAAAGGACTTCACTCTACAAGAAAAGGACTTCACTGTACCAGGAAAGGACTTCACTCTACAAGGAAAAGACTTCACTCTACCAGGAAAGGACTTCAGTCTACCAGGAAAGGACTTCACTCTACCAGGAAAGGATTTCACTCTACCAGGAAAGGACTTCAGTCTACCAGGAAAGGACTTCACTCTACAAGAAAAGGATTTCACTCTACAAGGCAAGGACTTCACTCTACCAGGAAAGGACTTCACTCTAACAGGAAAGGAATTCACTATACAAGGAAAGGACTTCACTCTAGAAGAAAAGGCTTCACTCTACCAGGAAAAGAATTCATTCTACAAGGAAAGGACTTCACTCTACAAGGAATGGACTTCACTCTACAAGGAAAGGACTTCACTCTAGAAGAAAAGGCTTCACTCTACCAGGAAAAGAATTCACTCTACAAGGAAAGGACTTCACTCTACAAGGAATGGACTTCACTCTACAAGGAAAGGGCTTCAGTCTACAAGGAAAGGACTTCACTCTACAAGGAAAGGACTCCACTCTACCAGTAACGGACTTCACTCTACAAGGAAAGAACTTCACTCTACAAGGCAAGGACTTAACTCTACCTGTAAAAAAACGTTATTCTCCTAGTAACGGACTTCACTCTACTAGGAAAGGACTTCACTCTACTAGAAAAGGACTTAACTGTACAAGGAAAGAACTTCACTCTACAAGACAAGGACTTCACTCTACCAGGAAAGGACTTTACTCTACAAGAAAATGACTTCACTCCACTAGGAAAGGACTTAACTCCTCCAGGAAAAAACGTTATTCTCCTAGTAACGGACTTCACTCTACCACCAGGAAAGGACTTCACTTTCCCAAGAAAGAACTCCATGTTTTATTGTGTTTGTGACAGTTATCTTATTGTGTTTGTGACAGTTCTCTTAGTGTGTTTGTGACACTTGTCTTATTGTGCTAGTGACACTTGTCTTATTGTGTTTGTGGCGGTTGTTTTATTGTGCTTGTGACACTTGTCTTATTGTGTTTGTGGCAGTGTCTTATTGTGTTTGTGACAGTTGTCTTATTGCGTTTGTGGCAGTTGTCTTATTGTGTTTGTGACAGTTATCTTATTGCGTTTGTGACAGTTGTCTTATTGTGTTTGTGGCAGTTGTCTTATTATGTTTGTGGCAGTTGTCTTATTGTGTTTGTGACAGTTGTCTTATTACGTTTGTGGCAGTTGTCTTATTGTGTTTGTGGCAGTGTCTTATTGCGTTTGTGACAGTTGTCTTATTGTGTTTGTGGCAGTTGTCTTATTACGTTTGTGACAGTTGTCTTATTACGTTTGTGGCAGTTGTCTTATTGTGTTTGTGACAGTTATCTTATTGCGTTTGTGACAGTTGTCTTATTACGTTTGTGACAGTTGTCTTATTGTGTTTGTGACAGTTATCTTATTGTGTTTGTGGCAGTTGTCTTATTACGTTTGTGACAGTTGTCTTATTGTGTTTGTGACAGTTATCTTATTACGTTTGTGGCAGTTGTCTTATTGTGTTTGTGACAGTTATCTTATTGCGTTTGTGGCAGTTGTCTTATTACGTTTGTGACAGTTGTCTTATTGCGTTTGTGACAGTTGTCTTATTGTGTTTGTGGCAGTTGTCTTATTACGTTTGTGACAGTTGTCTTATTACGTTTGTGGCAGTTGTCTTATTGTGTTTGTGACAGTTATCTTATTGCGTTTGTGACAGTTGTCTTATTGTGTTTGTGGCAGTTATCTTATTATGTTTGTGGCAGTTGTCTTATTGTGTTTGTGACAGTTGTCTTATTACGTTTGTGGCAGTTATCTTATTGTGTTTGTGGCAGTGTCTTATTGTTTTTGTGACAGTTGTCTTATTGCGTTTGTGGCAGTTGTCTTATTGTGTTTGTGGCAGTTGTCTTATTGTGTTTGTGACAGTTGTCTTATTGTGTTTGTGGCAGTTGTCTTAGTGTGTTTGTGGCAGTTGTCTTATTGTGTTTGTGACAGTTGTCTTATTACGTTTGTGGCAGTTGTCTTATTACGTTTGTGGCAATTGTCTTATTGTGTTTTTAACAGTTCTCTTAGTGTGTTTGTGACAGTTGTCTTAGTGTGTTTGTGGCAGTTGTCTTAGTGTGTTTGTGGCAGTTGTCTTATTGTGTTTGTGACAGTTGTCTTATTGTGTTTGTGACAGTTGTCTTAGTGTGTTTGTGGCAGTTGTCTTATTGTGTTTGTGACAGTTGTCTTATTGTGTTTGTGACAGTTGTCTTAGTGTGTTTGTGACAGTTGTCTTAGTGTGTTTGTGGCAGTTGTCTTAGTGTGTTTGTGGCAGTTGTCTTAGTGTGTTTGTGGCAGTTGTCTTATTGTGTTTGTGGCAGTTGTCTTAGTGTGTTTGTGACAGTTGTCTTAGTGTGTTTGTGACAGTTGTCTTAGTGTGTTTGTGACAGTTGTCTTAGTGTGTTTGTGACAGTTGTCTTAGTGTGTTTGTGACAGTTGTCTTAGTGTGTTTGTGGCAGTTGTCTTAGTGTGTTTGTGGCAGTTGTCTTAGTATGTTTGTGGCAGTTGTCTTATTGTGTTTGTGGCAGTTGTCTTAGTGTGTTTGTGACAGTTGTCTTAGTGTGTTTGTGACAGTTGTCTTAGTGTGTTTGTGACAGTTGTCTTAGTGTGTTTGTGACAGTTGTCTTAGTGTGTTTGTGACAGTTGTGTTAGTGTGTTTGTGACAGTTGTCTTAGTGTGTTTGTGACAGTTGTCTTAGTGTGTTTGTGACAGTTGTCTTAGTGTGTTTGTGACAGTTGTCTTAGTGTGTTTGTGACAGTTGTCTTAGTGTGTTTGTGACAGTTGTCTTAGTGTGTTTGTGACAGTTGTCTTAGTGTGTTTGTGACAGTTGTCTTAGTGTGTTTGTGACAGTTGTCTTATTGTGTTTGTGGCAGTTGTCTTAGTGTGTTTGTGGCAGTTGTTTTATTGTGTTTGTGACAGTTGTCTTATTGTGTTTGTGACAGTTGTCTTATTGTGTTTGTGACAGTTGTCTTAGTGTGTTTGTGACAGTTGTCTTAGTGTGTTTGTGGCAGTTGTTTTATTGTGTTTGTGACAGTTGTCTTATTGTGTTTGTGACAGTTGTCTTATTGTGCTTGTGACAGTTTTCTTAGTCTGTTTGTGACAGTTGTCTTATTGTATTTGTGACAGTTGTCTTATTTATTCATCATCATCATCAAGTACCGGGCCTGCTGGCGTAGGTGATCATGTCTCTCCACAACTTTCGATCTCGGCAGCTATTTATCATTTCTGTTGTTGACCTGCCAAGACATTCTCTTAAGCTGTCTGTTATGTTTTTTCTTTGCTTCCCTCTATCTCTTCGTCCCTCAATTTTTCCAGTTGTTACAATATATTCCACTTGTTCTCTTCTCATTGCTTGGCCAAAAGATGATGATTGTTTCTTCCTAATATTGGAAATTAGCTCTCTTTTTGCTTTGACCTCTTTCAGAACATCTTCATTACTCTTCTTAGCTGACCATGGTACTCTCAACATTCTTCTGTAAAAACCATATTTCTACAGACTCCAGTGATTTTCTTGTCTGTTGTCCTATTGTCCACGATTCGCATCCATATGTTAAGATTGGCTCTACGTAACATTTAAGAACTCTTTTTTTTGTTTCTATTGTCAAAAATGGATTGCATAGTATCTTCCTCATTTTTTGGAAAGCTGCTTTTGCCTGAGCCATTCTGCATCTCACCTCTTTTGTACATTTTCCGTCTGAGGTTAACAAAGTTCTCAAATATTTAAATTCATTTGCCTGCTTTAATATTGTTCCACTTGTCTTTATTTTGCACTTAGGTGAAGTCTTTTTCTTTCTTGTTACCATTACCTCTGTCTTTTTGCTATTAAGGCTGAGTCCTTTATTTTTGCTTTCTTTCACTATAATGTCCAACATTTCTTGTAACTCATTTTCATTCTTAGCGATTAAGAATGTATCATCAGCATACCTTAGATTATTTATATTATGAGCTCCAATTGTTATTCCAGGCACGCCCCTTATGGATCTTAAAATAATGTCACTATAAATATTAAACAAATCTGGTGACAGCACACAACCTTGTCTAACACCCTGTTTTATTTGTTGAAACACTCCCAATTGGTTTTCAGCTCTTATGGCCGCTGTTTGTTGCCAGTGTCTTATTTATTAGTGGAGGCATTTCTTCCTTTCGGTTTTGCCTATCTGGACTCTTAAAGTTTTAGCAACAGCAATCGTATAGCGCCTGTGTTGTTCTACACACTGTTCTCCTTCTCTTGTCATTCATAAGGCTAGTGTATTGCTCTAGACACCATTCTCCTTCTCTTGTCATTCATAAGGCTAGTGTATTGCTCTAGACACCATTCACCTTCTCTTGACATTCATAAGGCTAGTGTATTGCTCTAGACACCATTCTCCTTCTCTTGTCATTCATAAGGCTAGTGTATTGCTCTAGACACCATTCTCCTTCTCTTGTCATTCATAAGGCTAGTGTATTGCTCTAGACACCATTCTCCTTCTCTTGTCATTCATAAGGCTAGTGTATTGCTCTAGACACCATTCACCTTCTCTTGACATTCATAAGGCTAGTGTATTGCTCTAGACACCATTCACCTTCTCTTGTATTTGTTCCTGATCTACAATAGTGACGGAAACTTCCAAAGTGGATCCAGTGGCCCCTCTACGCATGCGCAATGTCATTGTATTGTTAATGCATGGTTTACCCACAGCCATCTATAGATTTACAAAGGCCTACAGGCTGACAGGAAATTCCCGGAAAACCTCCAACTAACGTGGCGTTTTAAGCTTTACTATCAGGGGCGGCTGTGGGTACAGTGACGTCAGCCGTCTATAGCTCATATAGCGGGCGGCTGTGGGTACAGTGACGTCAGCCGTCTATAGCTCATATAGCGGGCGGCTGTGGGTACAGTGACGTGGGCCGTCTATAGCTCATATAGCGGGCGGCTGTGGGTACAGTGACGTCAGCCGTCTATAGCTCATATAGCGGGCGGCTGTGGGTACAGTGATGTGAGCCGTCTATAGCTCATATAGCGGGCGGCTGTGGGTACAGTGACGTCAGCCGTCTATAGCTCATATAGCGGGCGGCTGTGGGTACAGTGACGTGAGCCGTCTATAGCTCATATAGCGGGCGGCTGTGGGTACAGTGACGTGAGCCGTCTATAGCTCATATAGCGGGCGGCTGTGGGTACAGTGACGTGAGCCGTCTATAGCTCATATAGCGGGCGGCTGTGGGTACAGTGACGTCAGCCGTCTATAGCTCATATAGCGGAAAACGTCACGCCAGAGGGTTTCCCGGTTTTATTTTCCGCCCGAGGGACTTTGTTTAATTTCTAGATAGCTATGACCTACTTTAGATGTTAGAAGAGAATCCCTGGAAAACCTCCAACAAGCGTGACGTGTTCAGGTTTGCGAGCAAGTGCGGTTATGGGTAGAATGACGTCATAGCTTGCAACGCTGAAACGTCACGCCAGTTGGAGGTTTTCATGTTATACTTTCAACCCATAGGCCTGGTTAAAATAGGTCATGGATGTCAGACCACAGCCAACTATAATTTTACTTAGGCCTTCGAGCTGAAAGTGATCACCCAAAGCTAGTGACGTTTTCATCATTGTAATCCGGAGTGGTTGTTGGTAAATTGACGGCAGCCGTCTATAGCTGAGGACGTCACATGTTTTAGGTGATTTCGGGAAAAAACCTCTCAGCACGGAGGCCTTAGTAAACTGTGTTTGGCTGTGGTCGGGCTATATTTTGTGTGTGAAATCTTCGACGGAGCCTATTTGCAGACGTGTTGCTAGATTTGAGAGCTGTAGAGCAGAAGTCACTCGTAGTCTGATCATTGTCTCATTTCATCTCAACCTGGAGAACAGGGCACAATCGACTCCACAATCACATGTAGGCAACATCCAAGATTAGCACCTCAACTACATGTAGGCAACATTCAAGATCAGCACCTTAACTACATGTAGGCAACATTCAAGATCAGCACCTCAACTACATGTAGGCAACATTCAAGATCAGCACCTCAACTACATGTAGGCAACATTCAAGATCAGCACCTCAACTACATGTAGGCAACATTCAAGATCAGCACCTCAACTACATGTAGGCAACATTCAAGATCAGCACCTCAACTACATGTAGGCAACATTCAAGATCAGCACCTCAACTACATGTAGGCAACATTCAAGATCAGCACCTCAACTACATGTAGGCAATATTCAAGATCAGCACCTCAACTACATGTAGACAACATTCAAGATCAGCACCTCAACTACATGTAGGCAACATTCAAGATCAGCACCTCAACTACATGTAGGCAACATTCAAGATCAGCACCTCAACTACATGTAGGCAACATTCAAGATCAGCACCTCAACTACATGTAGGCAACATTCAAGATCAGCACCTCAACTACATGTAGGCAACATTCAAGATCAGCACCTCAACTACATGTAGGCAACATTCAATATCAGCACCTCAACTACATGTAGGCAACATTCAAGATCAGCACCTCAACTACATGTAGGCAACATTCAATATTAGCACCTCAACTACATGTAGGCAACATCCAAGATTAGCACCTCAACTACATGTAGGTAACATCCAAGATCAGCACATCAACTACATGTAGGCAACATCCAAGATCAGCACATCAACTACATGTAGGCAACATTCAAGATCAGCACATCAACTACATGTAGGCAACATCCAAGATCAGCACATCAACTACATGTAGGCAACATCCAAGATCAGCACATCAACTACATGTAGGCAACATCCAAGATCAGCACATCAATTACACGTAGGCAACATTCAAGATCGGCACCTCTTCTACATGTAGGCAACATTCAAGATCAGCACATCAACTACATGTAGGCAACATTCAAGATCAGCACATCAACTACATGTAGGCAACATTCAAGATCAGCACATCAACTACATGTAGGCAACATTCAAGATCAGGACATCAACTACATGTAGGCAACATCCAAGATCAGCACATCAACTATATGTAGGCAATATTCAAGATTAGCATCTCAACTACATGTAGGCAATATTCAAGAGTAGCATCTCAACTACATGTAGGCAATATTCAAGATTAGCACCTCAACTACATGTAGGCAACATTCAAGATTAGCATCTCAACTACATGTAGGCAGCATTCACGATTAGCACCTCAACTACATGTAGGCAATATTCAAGATTAGCATCTCAACTACATGTAGGCAATATTCAAGATTAACACCTCAACTACATGTAGGCAATATTCAAGATTAGCACCTCAACTACATGTACATGTGGACAGGCACCCCAGACTGCTGAGCACATACTTCAAGGCTGTATTGAATATAGTAGCCTGAGGAAAATCCATTTGTCCATAGATACAACACTACAGAGAAAACTATATGGGCCACTGCAAGAATTTTCGAAAGACATTCGAAACTGTATAAATTACATTTATACAGCAAACGACATTGCAGATATGGACAATACTTGAGATAAGGAAACAATAGATAGCTCAACATAGGGTCTATCGAAGGCAACAAGACAGTGTGATGGGGAAAAAATAAATAAATAACAGGAATAAAATTATTTAGAAAAGAACTTAATTAAACATGTCTGCCGTTATTCTATTCTATTCTATTCTATTCTATTCTATTCTATTCTATTCTATGTAACAGTAAAGATGATTGAAAGCATGGGGCAGGTAAATCAGCAGTTACCCGCTTCTTAATAGACTATAGCAGTGACATATGATAGCGGTCATCAGTATTAGTGACAGAAATACAAGTTTAGGGAATGGAAATTTTCCAGGCAAGAATTAGGAAAGCTAAGGGAATAGAAAGTTCATAGGGGGTAGTGGACACACAGAAAGTGAGGAGGAAGGGAGGTCCAGAATAGTACTGGACATAATAAGTTTAGAGAATGGACATTTCCACGCAGCAGGTTCTGGAAGTGAGAATAAGCGCATGACAATAAGCGAAAGATTTGAGCGCATGACTTTACTGTCCGGTAAACAGCTACCAGGACAGGTCAAAGTTAATGAGTAATCTTTATTTTGAAACTCAAGAGAGGTCAAAACTGACTAGATGTTATAGAGAAGTCACGAAACCAATCTGCTATTGCCAAGTCTTTGGCATATTGGAACTTTTAGTCACAATGATGAGATGTAAAGTGGTGATGGAATCATAGTTTTGAGATTTGATTGGCTCAAAGGGTTGCAAATTGTCACTTCGCGACAACTACGACAATTTCATTTCATTGGCTGAAGATAATTCAAGCGAAGAGTTAGATGAGATTATTTAAATTTCGACACAAGGGGTTAAAGAAGAACTTTTTTAAAGAAGAAATTTTTTAGGGGTTAAAGAAGAACTAGAAGGAGGGCCCGCAATGTAGAGATAGTCAGGCCCGCAATGTAGAGATAGTCAGGCCCGCAATGTAGAGATAGTCAGGCCCGCAATGTAGAGATAGTCAGGCCCGCAATGTAGAGATAGTCAGGCCCGCAATGTAGAGTAAGACAGTTAGACCGCAAGTTAAGAAGTTTAGTGAAGAGAAGTTAGTTAAGAAGTTAGGAATTTTCAAGTTTGTAGTTCGAAGTTAGTTGACAAGTTATTAATGAACAGACTAGAGAGTAGTAAAGATATCAGTGACTTAAGCAATTAGTTGAGCTATAGCAAGACAAAATAAGTAAATTAGTACATATGGATTTAGTTGTGAAGTGTTTTGAGAGTTTTCAAGTTGTGCTTCATATTTCTTATAATCGTAAGTAAATTGATGGAGAGATTGAATGTTACATGTCGCATTAAGATAAACACTTGTGGACACATCATATCCACCGGCGATTGCATCTGAGATGTCCAGAATTAAGAACATTAGTTCAAGAGAAGTGCATCCACTATATTGTATCACGTGTCAAGAATTAGAAGTCAATAAACTTGATTATGATTATATAATGTAAATGAGAAGTCAGACATGATTGTATTGACTACGATGTGATCAATGTGATGTGCTCTGAATCCAACAATAAAAAAACAAGAGAAATAAATAAGATAAAATAATTACAACTATTCTATTCTATTCTATTCTATTCTATTCTATTCTATTCTATTCTATCGTTATTATGGTTCTGGAAGAGGAAGAAACACCTACAAGGTTATCGACAAACAGTGTTTACAGTCAGTGTTTACATTAAAAGTGTTTACAGTCAGTGTTTACATTAAATGTGTTTACAGTCAGTGTTTACATTAAATGTGTTTACAGTCAGTGTTTACATTAAATGTGCTTACAGCCAGTGTTTACATTAAATGTGTTTACAGTCAGTGTTTACATTCAAAGTGTTTACAGTCAGTGTTTACAGTTAGTGTTTTGAGTCAGTGTTTACGAGCACAATCTGGGTTATCGACCTGGCACTTACAAGAAGAAACTCCAGTCCCGTTTAATTCTCCAATAAACCTCGAACACGTACATCACTGCACGTACAATCACGTCATCGCTCAATTACCCAACCAATCACCTGTGAACCTACAGAGAGAGAGCAGCTCAGCCTCACAGAGTAATCTATAGGTCCGTCCATGTGTCTCCCTACCCGATATCGATTACACTAGATGAGCCACGATACTCCAGTACTCGGAGTCGAGGGTTTGGCACGCGCGTTTTCCCGAAGTCAAGAAAAGGGCGGCAAACAACAAAGGCTAGATCACCTGACCTGAAAACTCACAAACAAAAGGCGCAGTTATTGCATTCCTTGAGCGATCAGGCACTGTTTGCTTGCAGGTAATTATTTTCAAACAGGGTCACACAGGTTTCTCTGTTTTTGTGTTGCTTACCTGCCAGAGATGCAAACATTTGGATTTCGCCTCTCGCTTCAGGCTCATCACATAGACTCTCAACGGCGAGATCCAGATACTGGGAGGTGATCACACGAGCAGGCCAGTGCTTCCACACCAAAATGGTAGAACTCTCACCTGTTTTCGCTGATTCTTGACAGAAGTTGCATACCGGGGCACATATAAAGACAGAACTAAGTGTAACAGTGCATCAACTTATAACTGGACACACAGACGTTAGAGAACAAGAACTAAGTAACAGTGCATCAACTTATAACTGGACACACACAGACGTTAGAGAACAAGAACTAAGTGTAACAGTGCATCAACTTATAACTGGACACACAGACGTTAGAGAACAAGAACTAAGTAACAGTGCATCAACTTATAACTGGACACACACAGACGTTAGAGAACAAGAACTAAATGTAACAGTGCATCAACTTATAACTGGACACACAGACGTTAGAGAACAAGAACTAAATGTAACAGTGCATCAACTTATAACTGGACACACAGACGTTAGAGAACAAGAACTAAATGTAACAGTGCATCAACTTATAACTGGACACACAGACGTTAGAGAACAAGAACTAAATGTAACAGTGCATCAACTTATAACTGGACACAGAGTCGTTAGAAAACCAGAACTAAATGTAACAGTGCATCAACTTATAACAACTGGACACACAGACGTTAGAGAACAAGAACTAAGTGTAACAGTGCATCAACTTATAACTGGACACACAGACGTTAGAGAACAAGAACTAAGTGTAACAGTGCATCAACTTATAACTGGACACACAGACGTTAGAGAACAAGAACTAAGTGTAACAGTGCATCAACTTATAACTGGACACACAGACGTTAGAGAACAAGAACTAAGTGTAACAGTGCATCAACTTATAACTGAACACACAGACGTTAGAGAACAAGAACTAAGTGTAACAGTGCATCAACTTATAACTGGACACACAGACGTTAGAGAACAAGAACTAAGTGTAACAGTGCATCAACTTATAACTCGACACACAGACGTTAGAGAACAAGAACTAAGTGTAACAGTGCATCAGCTTATAACTGGACACACAGACGTTAGAGAACAAGAACTAAGTGTAACAGTGCATCAACTTATAACTGGACACACAGACGTTAGAGAACCAGAACTAAGTGTAACAGTGCATCAACTTATAACTCGACACACAGACGTTAGAGAACAAGAACTAAGTGTAACAGTGCATCAACTTATAACTGGACACACAGACGTTAGAGAACAAGAACTAAGTGTAACAGTGCATCAACTTATAACTGAACACACAGACGTTAGAGAACAAGAACTAAGTGTAACAGTGCATCAACTTATAACTGGACACACAGACGTTAGAGAACAAGAACTAAGTGTAACAGTGCATCAACTTATAACTGAACACACAGACGTTAGAGAACAAGAACTAAGTGTAACAGTGCATCAACTTATAACTGAACACACAGACGTTAGAGAACAAGAACTAAGTGTAACAGTGCATCAACTTATAACTCGACACACAGACGTTAGAGAACAAGAACTAAGTGTAACAGTGCATCAACTTATAACTCGACACACAGACGTTAGAGAATAAGAACTAAGTGTAACAGTGCATCAACTTATAACTGGACACACAGACGTTAGAGAACAAGAACTAAGTGTAACAGTGCATCAACTTATAACTGGACACACAGACGTTAGAGAACAAGAACTAAGTGTTTAACAATGTATCAACTAAGAACACATAGAAGGGGCCTTCTAATCATCCAATACGTGTCCAGTTAGCTATACAAGGAAAGTATGTTCAATACGCTTTACAAAGACCATATGCCATGTCAGCTTTACAAAGACTATATGCCATGTCAGCTTTACAAAGACCATATGCCATGTCAGCTTTGCAAACAGAATACTTCAAGTCCTAAATAAAGCAATGGCGTGGAAGCACAAGGGCAGCCAACGTGTGTGACGTAACGTCTTCGACAGGAAAACCCCATCATCCCGATGTATGCCGCGCGCGAGCTGTCACACACGCACACACATACAAGTGTAGAGGAACTTCTGTAAGAGATTTAACTGATCAAAGATTACTATAAAAGATGTAACTGATCACAGATTTATATTAAGATGGACCAAAGTAATTAAATATTTCTGTAAAAGACATCTATAACTGTTCAAAGATATATTAACTGTTATAAAAGAAATAACTTATTCAATAAGAAAGAATATATTAAAAAGAGGTATAACTGATTAAAATTTTCTGTAAAGGAGGAGGTATAATTGATAACAGAGTCTTTATGATTGGAAGTCAGGATTAGTTCCTGCCAAGAAAGGCGTTTTAATCAGGAAATAGACAGGTGAACAGCGGTAACTGGACTATTGACGTCATGAGAAGTTGGAGGGCATCAGCATGAGTTTATGTCACATGATACATCACGACCCAGTGCCTAAGTGCGAGTCACAGTTTGTTTAATGATTCGCAACTGGATAGCTAGTCCCATATATTGGGTTGTATGTATACTACCAGAATATGTCAACGAATGTTCAGTAATAGCTAGTCCCATATATTGGGTTGTATGTAAACTACCAGAAAATGTCAACGAATGTTCAGTAATAGCTAGTCCCATATATTGGGTTGTATGTAAACTACCAGAATATGTCAACGAATGTTCAGTAATAGCTAGTCCCATATATTGGGTTGTATGTAAACTACCAGAATATGTCAACGAATGTTCAGTAATAAGTCCAGAAACAACTTCGAGCAAGTTTCAGTTGAATAGAACGATGCGATTGACAGCAGCAGCAGGATAACAGAGCTGCGATAAGGCTGCCGGGACATTATGACAGAATCTGGTGGCCGTCACAGAAGTTATCATTTCTTGGGAAGATTTGTTATCAATCGATACGGAGTCCCGCTATAATCAACCCACGCAGACATGTTCTTGCACTTGGTTCTATATGTTCTGCTAGTTGATGAACCAAACTCCAACAATGGCCACACTAACACCACACAAGAATAACACACAAGTACCTTCAAACAAAAATAACACAAGCAACTCCAACAAAAATAACACACAAACAATACCAATAAAAATAACATATAAACAACTCCAACAAAAACAACACATAAACAAATTCAACAAAAATAACACATAATCAACTCCAACAAAAACAACGCATAAACAAATTCAACAAAAATAAAACACTAACAACTACAACAAAAGTAACATAGTAACATCTACAACGAAAATAACACACTAACATCTACAACAAAAATAGCACACTAATATCTACAACAAAAATAACACACTAACATTTACAACGAAAATAATACACTAACATCTACAACAAAAATAACACACTAACAACTACAACAAAAAAAAACACACTAACATCTACAACAAAAATAACACACTAACATCTACAGCAAAAATAACACACTAACATCTACAACAAAAATAACACACTAACATCTACAACAAAAATAACACACTAACATCTACAACAAAAATAACACACTAACATCTACAACAAAAATAACACACTAACATCTACAACAAAAATAACACCCTAACATCTACAACAAAAAAAAAACACCCTAACATCTACAACAAAAATAACACACTAACATCTACAACAAAAATAACACCCTAACATCTACAACAAAAATAACACACTAACATCTACAACAAAAATAACACCCTAACATCTACAACAAAAATAACACACTAACATCTACAACAAAAACAACATACTAACATCTACAACAAAAATAACACACTAACATCTACAACAAAAATAACACCCTAACATCTACAACAAAAATAACACACTAACATCTACAACAAAAATAACACACTAACATCTATAACAAAACAACAAAAATAACACACTAACATCTACAACAAAAAACAACATACTAACATCTACAACAAAAATAACACCCTAACATCTACAACAAAAATAGCACACTAACATCTACAACAAAAATAACACCCTAACATCTACAACAAAAATAACACACTAACAACTACAACAAAAATAACACACTAACATCTACAACAAAAATAGCACACTAACATCTACAACGATAATAACACATTAACATCTACAACGAAAAAAACACACTAACATCTACAACAAAATTAACACACTAATATCTACAACAAAAATAACACACTAACATCTACAACGAAAATAACACACTAACATCTACAACAAAAATAACACACTAACATCTACAACAAAAATAACACACTAACAACTACAACAAAAATAACACACTAACATCTACAACAAAAATAACACACTAACATCTACAACAAAAATAACACACTAACATCTACAACAATAATAACACACTAACATCTACAACAAAAATAACACACTAACATCTACAACGAAAATAACACACTAACATCTACAACAACAAAAACATACTAAGATCTACAACAAAAATAACATACTAAGATCTACAACAAAAATAACATACTAACATCTACAACAAAAATAACATACTAACATCTACGACAAAAATAACACACTAACATCTATAACAAAAATAACACACTAACATCTACAACAAAAATAACACACTAACATCTACAACAAAAATAACACACTAACATCTACAACAAAAATTACATACTAACATCTACAACAAAATTAACATACTAAGATCTACAACAAAAATAACATACTAACATCTACAACAAAAATAACATACTAACATCTACAACAAAAATAACATACTAACATCTACAACAAAAATAACATACTAACATCTATGACAAAAATAACATACTAACATCTATAACAAATATAACACACTAACATCTACAACAAAAATAACACACTAACATCTACAACAAAAATAACACACTAACATCTACAACAAAAATAACACACTAACATCTACAACAAAAATAACATACTAACATCTACAACAAAAATAACATACTAACATCTACAACAAAAATAACACACTGACATCTACAACAAAAGTAACATACTGAGATCTACAACAAAATTAACACACTAACATCCTCAACTTAACAATACTCTTCAAGAGCACATCCGCCTTCACTGCGAAGGCTTTCAACCATGGAGCTCTCTGGGCACACCAAGCAGACCCATAGGTCACCCTTTTTGCGTCATGATCCTTGTAGGCCATCTTGAGCGCTATTCCAGGCGTGCACGCGCATCGATAGCTGGAAGATATAGCTGACCCCTGACCTCACCTGCAGCGCGCATTTCCAAGGCGGAAGTTTCTCTCGTGTACCACCTGTTGTCACGAACCGAACACACGACGGGGGTGGGAATTGTGGAATTCAGAAGGTGGATGTTTGTTATCTCGATGTTCTTGAACCTGTTTGTACCGATCGGTGGCTTTTGAGATGTGGAAAATGGAACATGGTGGAAATGTTGGTGGTAAATAACGTGTGCAGCTTGAGCGCGAGACAGCATCATCATGTGTTTTGTCTTGTGTGCGCAATGTCTATTTCTGACTGGCTTTTCGGAACTTTAGATAATTCTGTCATTTAGATGTTTTGTAACATCACGCTCTTCATTTGTCTTATCGAACTATCCACCATCTTCTCTCTCTCTCTCTCTCTCTCTCTCTCTCTCTCTCTCTCTCTCTCTTATCTCTGTGCCATGTTATGTTATCTTTAACTTTTTTTGTTACAACCATCTATAATCTTAATGAATACATCAATCATTTAACCCTGTATACCTGTTCTCCCAACAAGCACTCTCTTTCCTTCCTCCTGATCTAAACTTCACTTTCACACTCCCTGTAATCTTAAATTTCTTCATATTTCCACAAAATATATCTTTCTTTCTTTCTCTCTCTCTCTCTCTCTCTCTCTCTCTCTCTCTCTCTATCTATCTATCTATCTGCAAATCTAATTACCTTGCACAGGTATACCTGCTGCATGTATCTTCTATCTGAAGGTGGTAGTAGTAGCAGGTGTAGTAGTAGTAGTAGAAGTAGAAGTAGATGTAGATTTAGATATAGAAGTAGAAGTAGTAGTAGTAGTAGTAGTAGTAGTAGTAGTAGTAGTAGTAATAGTAGTAGTAATAGCAGTAGTAGTAGTAGTAGTAGTAGCAATAGTAGTAGTAATAGTAATATCAGTAGTAGTAGTAGTAGTAGTAGGATTAGTAATAACAGTAGTAGTAGTAACAGCAGTAGTAGTACATGTAGTAGTAGTGGTAGTAGTAGTAGTAATAGTAGTAGCCTCCGTCAGTTATAGATGATTACAGTTTACAGCGCCCTCTAGGAAATGCTATTTTTTCTCTACTTTCTCCGTGTATTCCCTTTTCTCTAAGAATCTGTCTGCTTCTTGTTTGAGTTGCAGCTTTAGAGTGTGTTTCCAAAGATTACGGTCTGTAGCTATGTCTTCCCAGACTGCAGGGTTTATGTTCAGAGTCTTCATGTCACGTTTACACACGTCTATATATCAAAGTTTACCTATTTACATCCCCTCATAACCTACCTGATTACTATTTATAATCGCATATAAATACATATACATGCATACATACATATATACGTACATACATACGTGCATACATACATACCCGTTATTGTGTCTATATACAAAGTAGCAGCTGACATCAATTGCCACAAGATAGAATTTAGATGTTTGTTCCTGTACTTGGTTGGAACTATAAGAATGTGCACTCAATGCCCAGACAACAAAAATATATGACTCTTAGCGCATGCGCAGACAATCAATTCCTGCGGTAATATTGACCGTCTTTCCCCACTACTCAAGATGAACTTTACTTCCGGAAACCAACGACTGCCGATGGTGAGCAGGGTGAACTACAGGACGAGACAGCAGGGCAGAGCAGCAGGAGGGACAAATAGGACAAGCATTACAGGGCAGCAGGAAAAATAAATAAGACAAGCAGGGCAGGGAGAACAAATAAGACAAGTAGGACAGCAGGAAGAACAAATAAGACAAGCAGGGCATGACAGGGAGAACAAATAAGACAAGCAGGGCATGACAGGGAGAACAAATAAGACAAGTAGGGCAGGACAGCAGGAAGAACAAATAAGACTAGCAGAACAGGACAGCAGGGAGAACAAATAAGACAAGTAGGACAGGACAGCAGGAAGAACAAATAAGACTAGCAGGACAGCAGGAAGAACAAATAAGACTAGCAGGACAGGACAGCAGAAAGAACAAATAAGACTAGAAGGACAGGACAGCAGGGAGAACAAATAAGACAAGTAGGACAGCACAGCAGGAAGAACAAATAAGACTAGCAGGACAGGACAGCAGAAAGAACAAATAAGACTAGAAGGACAGGACAGCAGGGAGAACAAATAAGACAAGTAGGACAGCACAGCAGGAAGAACAAATAAGACTAGCAGGACAGGACAGCAGGAAGAACAAATAAGACTAGCAGGACAGGACAGCAGGAAGAACAAATTAGACTAGCAGGACAGGACAGCAGGGAGAATAAATAAGACAAGCAGGGCAGCTTGATGACGTGTATAGAGGGCAATTAGAAATTTGAGTCAGAAAAATGAGGATCACAAGAAATATCTGGGAGGAAATGTAGATTTCATATGATTGAGTTGGTGTGGTGTTTAATTCTTGGGGTTTTACACTTTATCTCAACGATATGAAAATGTCTGATTCTTTCAGAATGCCAGCTTATCTCTACCAACTGGGAGGGACGATGTTTGATGTCTTAAGAATGCTACCTTATCTATACCAACTGGGAGGGACGATGTTTGATGTCTTAAGAATGCCACCTTATCTCGACCAACTACGAGGGACAAATTTTGAGTCCTTGAGAATGCCACTTTATCTCTACCAACTGCGAGGAACGATGTTTGATGCTCTGAGAATGCCACCTTATCTCTACTAACTGGGAGAGACAAAATATGAGTCCTTAAGAATGCCACCTTATCTCTACCAACTGGGAGGGACGATGTTTGACGTCTTAAGAATGCCACCTTTATCTTTACCAACTGGAAGGGGCGATGTTTGATGTCTTAAGAATGCCACATTGTCTCTACCAACTGGGAGGAACGATGTGTGATGCTCTGAGAATGCCACCTTATCTCTACCAACTGGGAGGGACAAATTTGGAGTCTTTGAGAATGCCACCTTATCTCTATCATCTGCGAGGGACGATGTTTGATGCTATTAGAATGCCACCTTATATCTACCAATTGCGAGGGACAATGTTTGAGTCCTCTGAGAATGCCACCTTATCTCTACCAACTGGGAGGGACAATGGTTGAGTCCTCTGAGAATGCCACCTTATCTCTACCAACTGGGAGGGACGATGTTTGATGCTCTGAGAATGCCACTTTATCTCTACCAACTGGGAGGGACGATGTTTGATGCTCTGAGAATGCCACCTTATCTCTACCAACTGGGAGGGACGATGTTTGATGCTCTGAGAATGCCACATTATCTCTACCAACTGGGAGGGACGATGTTTGATGCTCTGAGAATGCCACCTTTTCTCTAAAAACTGGGAGGGACGATGTTTGATGCTCTGAGAATGCCACCTTATCTCTACCAACTGGGAGGGACGATGTTTGATGCTCTGAGAGTGCCACCTTATCTCTACCAACGGCGGGGTACGTGGTTTGATGAGCACTGTTATTTTCTCTATTGACCGAACTGTAGTCAGGACAAGAGCCTGCAGTGCCCTCAAGTGAAGCTATAAATCACATGATTAAGGGAACACAGGAGGGCGAAGATGTCGAGTTGTCATTTTTTTTTCCTTTTGAAAGTTGGGAAAGAGGGAGGGTTAGGGGAGGAGGGGGGGGGGGGGTGTGTGTTCCTGGCAAGCTTGTCTTCGGCAGGTAATCACAATAATTGACAGGTCTCGACAGAAATAGAACAAATCTTCACTGTTTTCGCATTTCGTTTATTTTGTTGATTTGTTTTTTGTTTTTTTATGGAGCGGGGGAAAGAATAAAGTTGAAGACGACAAGTAGGAAAACGTGACGATCAGAAGGCTGCAAAGATCAACGAAATGATAAAATAAATAAATGAGAGGACAGAAAAGATTAATGAGAGGACGAATGAAAGCAGCTTTTATCACGTTGTTTAGTACAATCTTTCACTCGTCTTTGTAATTGTCATAGAGATCTATATTCTTGTCGTTATTCAGTCAATGAGAATCAGATCTACATTCTTGTCGTTATTCTGTCAATGAGAATCAGATCTACATTCTTGTCGTTATTCTGTCAATGAGAATTAGATCTACATTCTTGTCGTTATTCTGTCAATGAGAATCAGATCTACATTCTTGTCGTTATTCTGTCAATGAGAATCAGATCTACATTCTTGTCGTTATTCTGTCAATGAGAATTAGATCTACATTCTTGTCGTTATTCTGTCAGTGAGAATTAGATCTACATCCTTGTCGTTATTCTGTCAGTGAGAATCAGATCTACATTCTTGTCGTTATTCTGTCAATGAGAATCAGATCTACATTCTTGTCGTTATTCTGTCAATGAGAATTAGATCTACATTCTTGTCGTTATTCTGTCAATGAGAATTAGATCTACATTCTTGTCGTTATTCTGTCAATGAGAATTAGATCTACATTCTTGTCGTTATTCTGTCAATGAGAATTAGATCTACATTCTTGTCGTTATTCTGTCAATGAGAATTAGATCTACATTCTTGTCGTTATTCTGTCAGTGAAAATCAGATCTACATTCTTGTCGTTATTCTGTCAATGAGAATTAGATCTACATTCTTGTTGTTATTCTGTCAATGAGAATCAGATCTACATTCTTGTCGCTATTTAGTCATTGCTAAAGCTACTAGTATTGGTGATCAAAACTAATGAAAGCAATTCCTCAATTAATAGGGTAACTATTCCGAGTACTAATTACACGCATCTTAAAGATTGTTATCACCTGAAGCGTAACCTGAACCATGGTGTAAATAACGACCAAACTACAAATAATATCCTCTCTTTCTTTCCATCTATTTCCCCGTCTTGCTATCCAGTGTCTGTCACTAACATATTTGCCTTTCACTCTTAGAATTCCACGGACTCACTTGACTTAATCCCATTGATAGCCGTGAGCTATGACAGCTGCATGACCGCAGTTAAGTTACACCAGTCTACTCAGCAGGCTGAAACATTGATTGTTACATTAGTCTGTCTCAACCACCTGCTAGCTGATAGTTATATCAGTTTTATCAACCAACTACTAGTTTATCGTTACATCAGCTTTGTTAACCAGCTGCTAGTTTATTGTTACATCAGCTTTATCAAACAGCTGCTAATTTATCGTTACATCAGCTTTATCAACCAACTGCTAGTTTATCGTTACATCAGCTTTATCAACCAACTGCTAGTTTATCGTTACATCAGCTTAATCAACCAGCTCCTAGTTTATCGTTACATAAACATTATCAACCAACTGCTAGTTTATCGTTACATCAGCTTTATCAACCAGCTGCTAGTTTACTGTTACATCGGCTTCATCAACCAACTGCTAGTTTATCGTTACATCAGCTTTATCAACCAGCTCCTAGTTTATCATTACATCAGCTTCTTCAACCAACTGCTAGTTTATCGTTACATCAGCTTCTTCAACCAACTGCTAGTTTATCGTTACATCAGCTTCTTCAACCAACTGCTAGTTTATCGTTACATCAGCTTTATCAACCAACTGCTAGTTTATCGTTACATCAGCTTTATCAACCAACTGCTAGTTTATCGTTACATCAGCTTTATCAACCAACTGCTAGTTTATCGTTACATCAGCTTTATCAACCAACTGCTAGTTTATCGTTACATCAGCTTTATCAACCAACTGCTAGTTTATCGTTACATCAGCTTTATCAACCAACTGTTAGTTTATCGTTACATCAGCTTTATCAACCAACTGCTAGTTTATCGTTACATTAGCTTTATCAACCAACTGCTAGTTTATCGTTACATCAGCTTTATCAACCAGCAGTTATAGTCCGTTCAGAAATTCTTGCCCACACTTAAAAATCAATTTCCTCGGAAACTGTTTGATAGATTACCTTGAAATTTTTTCATGGTCTTTTACTTTCCCGAACCTTAACACCAGATCTGTTTATTTTAACAAAGTGAATTAGTGTAGGATTTTGCTAATACTAATTTAGTTTATACTAAAACAAAATATATATAAAAAATAACGACAACAAGAAGCTTTAAGTACAGACACTAAAATGTTTTGCAGTCAATCCTCAGCCCCTGTTAAAAATACAGGGCACACATTTTTTAGTGAAAAAAGCAATGAAGTAAAGTGTTACAGTGCTCGGTATACACGGGCCCCGAAGTCACCTTCTCCAGATCTGTACAGTTGGCTGTGCCTTGCCATCATATAGTTGATCATGTTCAGTTTGTGTTAGCACTTATAGTGAAGGCGCACCAGACAAACCGTTTATTAAAGAAAGATGATTGAAATATCAGCCATGCTAACCAGATTTCTCAGACGATCGAGACATCAGCCCTGCTAACCAGATATCTCAGACGATCGAGACATCAGCCATGCTAACCAGCGCTCTCAACCGATCGAGATATCAACCATGCTAACCAGATGTCTCAGACGATCGAGATATCAGTCATGTTAACCAGATGTCTCAGACGATCGAGATATCAGCCATGTTAACCAGATGTCTCAGACGATTGAGATATCAGCCATGCTAACCAGCGGTCTCAACGGATCGAGATATCAGCTATGCCAACCAGCGGTCTCAGATGAGATCAACATTAGTCAAAGTTCGCCAAGATCTGACAAACCTCACATCTACCACACAACCTAGTGTCAAAGTCAGTCAAGATCTGGCCAAACCTCACATCTACCATACACCCTAGTGTCAAGGTCAGTCAAGACCTGACCAAACCTCACATCTACCACACAACCTAGTGTCAAAGTCAGTCAAGACCTGGCCAAACCTCACACCTACCATACACTCTAGTGTCAAGGTCAGTAAAGACCTGACCAAACCTCACATCTACCACACACCCTAGTGTCAAAGTCAGTCAAGACCTGGCCAAACCTCACATCTACCACACAAGCTGTTGTTTGTGCGTGTGCCTTGTTGGTCCCAGATAAGGCGTGCAACGTTTATTTGTTCTGCTTGTTAGCAAAGGTGGCTGCAGTCGTGCAGCCAGTGACTGATGCGGGCGATTAGCCTTGCTACAAGGGAAGGATGTCTCCACGGCGGCTACAAGCAAGAAATGAACGGTTCTAGGTGTGTGGATTGAACGACAGAATAAGTAAAACCAAATACAAAAAAAACATGCGAACGTGACTGGAGAACAGCAAAGGGCAGCGAAGATTTCTATGACACATTGAATGAAATTATTAATAAGATTGACGAAAGCGACGACATGTTAGTGATGGGAGATTTTAATGGAGGGCTTGGGAAACGCAACAGTGAGAACATAGATATCCTGGGACCCTTTGGTGATAAGACAGCTAAAATAAACAAAAATAGAAGCAGACTGCTGAAAACATGTAATCAAAATGATTTATTTATCACCAACACATTCTTCAAACACAGAGAGTCTCAATTATACACCTGATACAAATGGAATGGCACAACATGCAGAAGCTAGACAGATTTTATACTAACAAGAAAACAGAACAAGAAAAGAGTAACGGACAGCAGAGCAAACCCTAATTTTACAGGCGACACGGACCACAAAATGGTTATAATTGCACTCAGACAGCAGAAAACAAAGAGAATCAACGAAAACAAATAAAAGAAGCAAAAAAGAACAGACAATAAAAATAAAACAATTAAAAGATCAAGAACCAAGGAAAACCCTAGAAGAAAAACTAACAGAGGAATTCAAGAAACTCCCTAACGAAGTATGCACAGTAGAAGTAGAGTGGAAACAATTCAAGAAACTCCCTAACGAAGTAAGCACAGTAGAAGAAGGGTGGAAACAATTCAAGAAACTCCCTAACGAAGTAAGCACAGTAGAAGAAGAGTGGAAACAATTTAAGGAAACAGTAACCAACATCTCTAAAACAATTTGCAGAACGAAGCTAAGGACAAACTAAGGGAAAAAGTGCACCCTGTGGTGGAACAAAATAATCAGAGAAGCAATTAAAGAAAAGAAGAAGCTGTTTAACAATTGGAGAGAGAATAAGAAACAAGAAAAATATTTAAAATATGCCTTAGTTCGAAAAAAGAGTAAAAATTTTGATCAAAGAAGCTAAGCAAAAGAATTGGACAGAATTTGGACAAAACATGAGCAGGGACTTCAAGACAGCCACAAGAGATTTCTACAAAGCAGTAAAAGCCACAAGAGCGAGAAAAGAAAACCATGATCCTACTGAGCTGATAAATGACAAAGACGGACAGCCAATATGAAATAACCAATGTATGCAACAGAGATGGAAAGAATATTTTGAAGACCTGTTAAACATACCAACTACCAATAAGACAACAAAAACCACGCCAGAACTCACAAATACTGAACCCAACATCATGAAAGAGGAAATCGAAGAAGTAATAAAATATGCACCAAGAAACAGAGCACCAGGGATAGATAACATACCAATAGAAATAATAGCAGCAGCAGGAGAAACAGGAATGCAATGGCTGCACAGAATATTCAATGCCGCATGGCACCAACAACAAGCCACCAGAAGACTGGCAACAGGCAATCATCAATTCAACATGGGAAAAGAAAGGTAGCAAAAGAGACTGCAATCAATATAGAGGTATATCTCTTCTCAGCCATTTAGGAAAGTTATACGCCATAATCATGGAAAAAAGGTTGAGACCAATAATAGAACTACAGTTAAGCGATTCTCAAATGGGGTTCCGAAAAAAACAGAGGATGTACCGACGCACTATTCACATTAAAACAGCTTGCAGAAAAAACGACAGAACACAAACAAACTTTGTACATAACTTTTATTGACCAGGAACAAACATTCGACAGAGTAAACAGAGAACAACTGTGGGAGATACTAACAACATACGGAGTAAGCCAACATCTAACCAACCTAATTAAAAGTCTCTACATCAACAGCAGCCGCACAGTCAGAACAGCAGCAGGCTACACAGACCACTTCGAAATTAGATCAGGTGTAAGACAGGGGCGCGTACTATCCCTCCTACTGTTTATTACATATATGGACTATATGTGCAAGTTAATCAACCCATCAGAGACAGAGGAGATCAACGGGCTTTTATTTGCAGATGATCAGGCACTAATACATGAAACAATAGAAGACCTACAAGAACATTTAAATAAACTCAACATCTCAGGCAAAAGATATAACATGAAAATCAACATAAACAAAACAGAAGTCCAGAATGTCGCCAAAAATAAACAGAACATCAACAAAACTATAAAAGGCAGGCAACTAAAACAAGTAGAGGAATTCAAATGCCTAGGAGGTCTAGTGACAAACGACAATTCATAAACAGCAGTAATAGACTCAAGAGTCAACAAAGCTTGTCAAATAATTGGACATCTATCACCACTATTGTACAACAAGGAAATAACTCTAGAGGCAAAACGGGCACTCTACAATACAATCTTCATCCCAACGTTGTGCTACCAATGCCAGTCCTGGACCCTAGATGTAAGAGCAACATGAAAATAACCTCTACTGAGATTAAATGTGTCAGACGAATGACAGGAAACAGTGTGAGAGATAAGATCAGAAATGAAGAACTGAGAGATAATATAGGAATATCCCCCGTCAATATATATATACACAATATATATATATATATATATATATATATATATATATATATATATATATATATATATATATATATATATATATATATATATATATATATATATATATATATATATATAAACAACAGATAAAATGGTTTGGCCACGTGACTAGGCAGAAAGATCAAAACACATCGAGCATTCAATAAACGTTGCCAGAACACCAGACCCCAGGACCGACCACGAACACGATTTGTGTGACGGAATATTAGAAACAGTAGGAAACAACAACAGCAGAGGCCAACAGTAGAGCAAAAGACCGCAAATTATATCTCTCCCCGACGCTGAAAAGCAAATGAGGAAGGAAAGAAGAAGATGACTGGAGAACTAGTGTAGCACATTACTGACCAATCAGACCCTACATGACTGACCAATCAGATACTACTTGACTGACCAATCTAAAACTACATGACTGACCAATCAGACACTACTTGACTGACCAATCAGACAATACAGGACAAACGAATCAGTCAAGGCACGACAAAGCAATCAGACACTACAAGATTGAGCAATCAGAGACTATATGATATGACTGACCAATCAGACAATATTTGACTGACTAATTAGACATTACATGACTGACCAATCACACACTACATGACTGACCAATCAGACACTAAATGACTGAACAATCAACACTATATGACTGACCAATCAGACACTACTTAGCTAACTAATCACACACTACATGACTGAACAATCAGACACTACATGACGGACCAATCAGACATTACCTGACTGACCAATCAGACACTATATGATTGACCAATCAGACATTACATGACTGACCAATTAGAAACTATATGACTGAACAATCAGGCACTACATGACTGAACAAACAGACACTGTATGAGCGACCAATCACACACCACATGACTGACCAATCAGATTCTATATAACTGACCAATCACACACTATATGACTGAGCAATCAGACACTAAATGACTGAACAATCAACACTATATGACTGACCAATCATGCACTACATAACTTACCAATAACACATACATGACTGAACAATCAGACACTACATGACTGACCAATCAGACACTCAATGTCTGGTAAATCACACACTACATGACTGAGAAATCAGACACTAAATGACCGAACAATCAAACATTACATGACTGAAGAATCAGACACTACATGACAGAACAATCAAACACTTTATGAGTGAACAATCAAACACTCACTGACTGAACAATCAGACACTCACTGACTGAACAATAAGAAACTACATGACTGACCAATCCGACACTATACGACTGACCAATCAGACTCTAAATGACTGAACGATCAGAAACTACATGACTGAACAATCAGACACTATACGACTGAACAATCAGACACTACATGACTAAACAATCAGACACTACATGAATGAACAATCAATCACTATATGAGTGAACAATCAGACACTATATGAGTGAACAAGCATACACTACATGACTGAATAATCAGACAGTACATGAGTGAACAATCAAACACCATATGAGTGAACAATCAGACACTATATGAGTGAACAATCAAACACTATATGAGTGAACAATCAGACACTATATGAGTGAACAATCAGACACTATATGAGTGAACAATCATACACTACATGACTGAATAATCAGACAGTACATGAGTGAACAATCAGACACTATATGAGTGAACAATCAGACACTAAATGAGTGAACAATCATACACTATATGACTGAACAATCAGAAGCTACATGACTGACCAATCAGACACTAAATGACTGAATGATCATACTCTACACGACTGAACAATCAGACACTACATGAGGGAACAATCGGACATTAAGGACTGACCAATCAGATACTACGTGACTGACCAATCAGACACCCAAAGACTAACCAATCAGACACTCCTTTACTGAATATTCATATACTACATGACTAACAAATCAGACACTACATATCAGACTAATCAGACACTACATGGCTGACCAATCAGACGTTACATGAATGATTAATCAGACGCTACATGACTGACAAATCAGACACTCACTGACTGACCAATCAGATACTCTATGACAGACCAATCAGATACTACATAACTGACCAATGAAACGCTCACTGACTGATCAATCAGACACTCCATGACAGACCAATCAGACACTCCCTAACTTACCAATCACCATTCAATCACTCATCAATTGTCTACCACTGCACTATTAACATTTTGTCTACCACTGTCAATCCTAACACTTTGTCTACCATTGTCACTATTACTACTTTGTCTACCATTGTCACTATTACCACTTTGTCTACCATTGTCACTATTACCACTTTGTCTACCATTGTCACTATTACCACTTTGTCTACCATTGACACTATTACCACTTTGTCTACCATTGTCACTATTACCACTTTGTCTACCATTGTCACTATTACCACTTTGTCTACCATTGTCACTATTACCACTTTGTCTACCATTGTCACTATTACCACTTTGTCTACCATTGTCACTATTACCACTTTGTCTACCATTGTCACTATTACCACTTTGTCTACAATTGACACTATTATCACTTTGTCTACCATTGTCACTATTACCACTTTGTCTACCATTGACACTATTATCACTTTGTCTACCATTGTCACTATTACCACTTTATCTACTACTATCAGTATTACCACTCTGTCTACCACTGTCACTACTAACACTTTATCTACCATTGTCACAATCACCACTTTGTCTACCATACCACTGTCACTACTAACACTTTATCTACCATTGCCACTATTACCACTTTGTCTACCACTGTCACTACTAACACTTTATCTACCATTGTCACTATTACCACTTTATCTACCATTATCACTATCACCACTTTGTCTACCACTGTCACTATTACCACTTTATCTACCATTGTCACTATTACCACTTTATCTACCATTATCACTATTACCACTTTGTCTACCATTATCACTATCACCACTTTGTCTACCACTGTCACTATTACCACTTTATCTACCATTATCACTATTATCACTTTGTGTACCATTATCACTATTACCACTTTTTCTACCACTGTCACTCCGACCTGCTACTTGTATGTCGTCTACAGCTTCAGAAAATACGACAGTAGTTAACAGTAGACGTTAACAACGAGCGACATGTGTCGTCAGTCTCAAGGCAGGTGTTACGGATCACATATGTAAACATTCACATTTTTTATTTCAGTGGTTAAGAACATAGTTGTAACGCCTCCATCGCCCTCTAAATTTTTATCTAAAACACATCCACCATATAACATCCACCTAAAACATCAGAAGAGAACATTCACCTAAAAAAAGAGAACATCCACCTAAAACAAAGAGAGCATACACCTAAAACAAAGAGAACATCCACTTAAAACAAAGAGAACATACACCTAAAACAAAGAGAACATCCACTTAAAAAAGGGAGCATACACCGAAAACAAAGAGAGCATACACCTAAAACAAAGAGAGCATACACCTAAAACAAAGAGAGCATACACCTAAAACAAAGAGAACATCCACCTAAAACAAAGAGAACATCCATCTAAAACATTCGAAGAGAACATCAACCTAAAACATCCGAAGAGAACATCCACCTAAAACAAAGAGAAAATCCACCTAAAACATCAGAAGAGAATATTCACCTGAAACAAAGAGAACATCCACCTAAAAGAAAGAGAACATTCACATGAAAAATCCTAGGAGATCATCCACCTAAAATAAAGAGAACATTCACCTAAAATAAAGAGATCATCCACCTAAAATAAAGAGAACATCCACCTAAAATAAAGAGAACATTCACTTAAAACAAAGAAAATATCCACTTAAAACAAAGAGAACATCCACCTAAAGCAAAGAGAACATCCATCTAAAACATTCGAAGAGAACATCAACCTAAAACATCCGAAGAGAACATCCACCTAAAACAAAGAGAACATCCACCTAAAACATTAGAAGAGAATATCCACCTGAAACAAAGAGAACATCCACCTAAAACATTAGAAGAGAATATCCACCTGAAACAAAGAGAACATCCACCTAAAACAAAGAGAACATTCACATTAAAAATCCTAGGAGAACATCCACCTAAAACAAAGAGAACATCCACTTCAAACAAAGAGAACATCCACCTAAAACAAAGAGAACATCCACTTCAAACAAAGAGAACATCTACCTAAAACATCCGAGTTAAACATCCACCTAAAAGAAAGAGAACATCCACTTAAAACAATGATAACATACACCTAAAACATCCAAAGAGAACATCAACCTAAAACATCCAAAGAGAACATCCACCTAAAACAAAGAGAACATCCACTTAAAACATCCAAAGAGAATCTCCACCTAAACCAAAGAGAATATCCACCTAAACCAAAGAGAAAATCTACCTAAAACAAAGAGAACATCCACCTGAAACATCTAAGGAGAACATCCACCTAAAACAAAGAGAACATCCACTTAAAACAAAGAGAACATCCACCTAAAACATTCGAAGATAACATCCACCTAAAACATCCAAAGAGAACATCTACCTAAAACATCCAAAGAGAACATCCACCTAAAACATCCAAAGAGAACATCCACCTAAACATCCAAAGAGAATATCCACCTAAAACAAAGGGAACATCCACCTAAAACATCCAAAGAGAACATCCACCTAAAACATCCAAAGAGAACATCCACCTAAAACATCAAAAGAGAACATCTAACTAAAACATCCCAAGAGAACATCCACATAAAACATCCAAGGAGAATATCCACCTAAAACATCCAAAGAGAATATACATCTAAAACATCCAAAGAGAACATGCACCTAAAAAATCCAAAGAGAACATCCACCAAAAGCAACCAAAGAGAACATCCACCTAAAACATCTAAGGAGAACATCCACCTAAAACATCCAATGAGTACATCCACCTGTAAAATCCAAGTAGAACATACACATAAAACATCGAAGGAGAACATGCACCTAAAACTTCCAAGGAGAACATGCACCTAAAACATCCAAGGAGAACATGCACCTAAAACTTCCAAGGAGAACATCCACCTAAAACTTCCAAGTAGAACATACACCTAAAACTTCCAAGCAGAACATACACCTAAAACATCCAAACAGAACATCCACTAAAACATCCAAAGAGAACATCCACCTAAAAATCCAAAGATAACATCCACCTAAAACATCCAAATAGAACATCCACCTAAAACACCCAAGAGAACATCCACCTAAAACATCCAAGGAGAACATCCCCTAAAAAATCCAAATATAACATCCACCTAAAACATCCAAAGAGAACATCCACCTAAAACATCCAAATAGAACATCCACATAAAACATCCAAAAAGAACATCCACCTAAAACACCCAAAGAGAACATCCACCTAAAACATCCAAAGAGAACATCCACCTAAAATATCCAAGGAGAACACTCACCTAAAACATCCAAAGAGAACATCCACCTAAAAAATCCAAAGATAACATCCACCTAAAACATCAAAATAGAACATCCACCTAAAACATCCAAAGAGAACATCCACCTAAAACACCCAAAGAGAACATCCACCTAAAACATCCAAAGAGAACATCCACCTAAAACATCCAAGGAGAACATGCACCTAAAACATCCAAAGAGAACATGCACCTAAAACATCCAAACAGAACATCCACTAAAACATCCAAGGAGAACATCCACCTAAAACTTCCAAGTAGAACATACACCTAAAACATCCAAGTAGAACATACATCTAAAAAATCCAAGGAGAACATCCACCTAAAACATCCAAAGAGACGATCGACCTAAAACAACCAAAAAGAACATCCACCTAAAACATCCAAAGAGAACATGCACCTAAAACATCCAAAGAGAACATGCACCTAAAACAACCAAATAGAACATCCACCTAAAACAACCAAAGAGAACATCCACCTGAAACATCCAAAGAGAACATTCACCTAAAACACCCAAGTAGAACATCCACCTGAACCATCTACCAAGCAACTTTCAAATTCACAAAAGTATATTTTGTATTTATTTCACAGCAGTACTTTTTTTGCCAATTTTTCACAGTTACAATTATTTGTACAGATATTACTGGTGTTTTGTATGTGATCTAGTCACCTGGAAGTTAAGATGCCGTCAATTATGGAGCAATAAGAAAGCTGAACAGTTCACAGCCAAGTAATGAAGTAAGCAATAGAAGAAAACAAAACAGAGAAACGTGTATTAGCAAGGAAGAAAAGTGGTACGATAGAGCAGCTGTGGGTGCAGGTGAAGATAAACCATGGGCGTGCACAATCGCTCGGTCAGCTTTTATCCCTGGAGGGGGGTTGGGGAGGTGGGGGCTTATTAGTTTCGTAGAGGAAGTGTCAGGTATGGCAGCTCACGACTTCCGGTGCAGTGACGTCATGTAGACGTGTAACGTCGCGGTATCTGAACAATCCAACAATGTCTATAAGTAAGGTGGACGGTGAGAGAAATGGGTAGATATAACGTAAGGAATAGTTTATGGAGAAGGTACATCGCGGGCTTGAAGGACAAACACTTTCACTTACCTGGGAAGTGTTGTAACACACGATGTGGGAACCAACACAGACGTTCACTAGTGTAAACATCATCTAGAGATCCACCCAGTACGTGCTTGCACGAACGTTAAGTGCGAGTGGATGTGTTGTGTTGGCAGCAGAGTTCTGATATTTGCGTCTTTCGACCCGATACATTCTACTTCAGCAAGCGCTTTTAGTACGGGGTTGCCTTCCTTCTCTCGATCCATACTCACTCGGTTAGACTTTGTCTGTTTCTAGGGGCACCACGAAGAGGCGGGGTTTCATCGGAATAGTTATGTTCTCCGACCCTGGCACGTGCAAACAGCTACAAGTCACTGACCACCTTCGGGCATGTTGGAGTCCATCGTCACAGGTCAAAGGATATCGGCAACAAAAATAGTTCACAAACACGTACATAAGGTTATCAGCAACAAAAACAGTTCACAAACACGTACATAAGGATATCAGCAACAAAAACAGTTCACAAACACGTACATAAGGATATCAGCAACAAAAACAGTTCACAAACACGTACATAAGGATATCAGCAACAAAAACAGTTCACAAACACGTACATAAGGATATCAGCAACAAAAACAGTTCACAAACACGTACATAAGGATATCAGCAACAAAAATAGTTCACAAACACGTACATAAGGATATCAGCAACAAAAACAGTTCACAAACACGTACATAAGGATTTCAGCAACAAAAACAGTTCACAAACACGTACATAAGGATATCAGCAACAAAATCAGTTCACAAACACGTACATAAGGATATCAGCAACAAAAACAGTTCACAAACACGTACATAAGGATATCAGCAACAAAAACAGTTCACAAACACGTACATAAGGATATAAGCAACAAAAACAGTTCACAAACGCGTAAATAAGGATATCAGCAACAAAAACAGTTCACAAACACGTACATAAGGATTTCAGCAACAAAAACAGTTCACAAACACGTACATAAGGATATCAGCAACAAAATCAGTTCACAAACACGTACATAAGGATATCAGCAACAAAAACAGTTCACAAACGCGTACATAAGGATATCAGCAACAAAAACAGTTCACAAACACGTACATAAGGATATAAGCAACAAAAACAGTTCACAAACGCGTAAATAAGGATATCAGCAACAAAAACAGTTCACAAACACGTACATAAGGATATCAGCAACAAAAGCAGTTCACAAACACGTACATAAGGATATCAGCAACAAAAACAGTTCACAAACACGTACATAAGGATATCAGTAACAAAAACAGTTCACAAACGCGTAAATAAGGATATCAGCAACAAAAACAGTTCACAAACGCGTACATAAGGATATCAGCAACAAAAACAGTTCACAAACACGTACATAAGGATATCAGCAACAAAAACAGTTCACAAACGCGTACATAAGGATATCAGCAACAAAAACAGTTCACAAACGCGTATGTAGAGGAGGAGATGTAGCATGGATAACAGGTAGGAGATGTACGCAGTGATAACGGTGGGAGATGTACGCAGGGATATACGGGAGGAGATGTACGCAGGGATATACGGGAGGAGATGTACGCAGGGATATACGGGAGGAGATGTACGCAGGGATATACGGGAGGAGATGTACGCAGGGATATACGGGAGGAGATGTACGCTGGGATATACGGGAGGAGATGTACGCAGGAATATACGGGAGGAGATGTAAGCAGGGACATACGGGGGAAGGGGGAGTGATGGAGCTAAAAAGGTCGTGCACTCAGAAGAGATCCATAAACTTGGAAGGGATCAAGAAAGGTCGACAAAAGATACCCTGGCAGAGGTCACTGGCAACACAAAGCGTGGCCCACACAAAGTACAGCCTACAAAGGATGACCACTGGAGGCAGAAAAAGTGGAATTTGCTGTTGCCTCAAAGACACCACGAGGTGGGAAGAACTTTGTTGTTGCCTCAAAGATACCAAGAAGTGGGAAGAACTTTGTTGTTGCCTCAAAGACACCAAGAAGTGGGAAGAACTTTGTTGTTGCCTCAAAGACACCAAGAAGTGGGAAGAACTTTGTTGTTTCCTCAAAGACACCAAGAAGTGGGAAGAACTTTGTTGTTGCCTCAAAGACACCAAGAGGTGGGAAGAACTTTGTTGTTTCCTCAAAGACACGAAGAAGTGGGAAGAACTTTGTTGTTGCTTCAAAGACACCAAGAAGTGGGAAGAACTTTGTTGTTGCTTCAAAGACCCCAAGAAGTGGGAAGAACTTTGTTGTTGCTTCAAAGACACCAAGAAGTGGGAAGAACTTTGTTGTTTCCTCAAAGACACCAAGAAGTGGGAAGAACTTTGTTGTTGCTTCAAAGACACCAACAAGTGGGAAGAACTTTGTTGTTGCCTCAAAGACACCAACAGGTGGGAAAAACTGTGTTGTTGCTCCAAAGACATCAAGAAGTGGAAAGAACTTTGTTGTTGCCTCAAAGACACCAAGAGGTGGGAAGAACTTTGTTGTTGCCTCAAAGACACCAAGAGGTGGGAACAAATTTGTTGTTGCCTCAAAGACACCAAGAAGTGGGAAGAACTTTGTTGTTGACTCAAAGACACCAAGAGGTGGGAAAAACTGTGTTGTTGCTCCAAAGACATCAAGAAGTGGGAAGAACTTTGTTGTTGCCTCAAAGACACCAAGAGGTGGGAAGAACTTTGTTGTTGCCTCAAAGACACCAAGAGGTGGGAAGAACTTTGTTGTTGCCTCAAAGACACCAAGAAGTGGGAAGAACTTTGTTGTTGCCTCAAAGACACCAAGAAGTGGGAAGAACTTTGTTGTTGCCTCAAAGACACCAAGAGGTGGGAAGAACTTTGTTGTTGCTTCAAAGACACCAAGAAGTGGGAAGAACTTTGTTGTTGCCTCAAAGACACCAAGAAGTGGGAAGAACTTTGTTGTTGCCTCAAAGACACCAAGAAGTGGGAAGAACTTTGTTGTTGCCTCAAAGACACCAAGAAGTGGGAAGAACTTTGTTGTTGCCTCAAAGACACCACGAGGTGGGAAGAACTTTGTTGTTGCCTCAAATACACCAAGAGGTGGGAAAAACTGTGTTGTTGCTCCAAAGACATCAAGAGGTGGGAAGAACTTTGTTGTTGCCTCAAAGACACCAAGAGGTGGGAAGAACTTTCTTGTTGCCTCAAAGACACCACGAGGTGGGAAGAAATTTGTTGTTGCCTCAAAGACACCACGAGGTTGGAAGAACTTTGTTGTTGCCTCAAAGACACCAAGAGGTGGGAAGAACTTTGTTGTTGTCTCTAAGATACCAAGAAGTGGGAAGAACTTTGTTGTTGCCTCAAAGACACCACGAGGTGGGAAGAACTTTGTTGTTGCCTCAAAGACACCAAGAGGTGGGAAGACCTTTGTTGTTGCCTCAAAGACACCACGAGGTTGGAGGAACTTTGTTGTTGCCTCAAAGATACCACGAGGTGGGAAGAACTTTGTTGTTGCCTCAAAGACACCAAGAGGTGGGAAGACCTTTGTTGTTGCCTCAAAGACACCACGAGGTTGGAGGAACTTTGTTGTTGCCTCAAAGATACCACGAGGTGGGAAGAACTTTGTTGTTGCCTCAAAGACACCAAGAGGTGAGAAGAACTTTGTTGTTGCATCAAAGACACCAAGAGGTGGGAATACCTTTGTTGTTGCCACAAAGACACCACGAGGTGGGAAGAAATTTGTTGTTGCCTCAAAGACACCACGAAGTGGGAAGAACTTTGTTGTTGCCTCAAAGACACCAAGAGGTGGGAAGAACTTTGTTGTTGCCTCAAAGACACTAAGAAGTGGGAAGAACTTTGTTGTTGCCTCAAAGACACCAAGAAGTGGGAAGAACTTTGTTGTTGCCTCAAAGACACCAAGAGGTGGACCATATGCTGACAGCTTTGTATGGTGGTGGCCAATAAGCGGAAGTGGCAGTGGATGACGCGCATGATGGGATAGAAGACAGCGGACGACGTCATAGGATCAAGATCACGAGACTGCATGTTGTTCTTCCGGTTTCAAGATGGCGCGGTCATGTTTGCGTCAACGTTCACTGTTATGTTTTTTTGCCGGAGAGTTGGTAAATTCTATCTTTTCAAAGCCAATAAGTGTATAGACCGGAAGTTCCATTCTTGGGATCCTCGCCGGTGAAGCGGATTACGTGCATGTGATCTGAAATCCTCTACAGTGTGCACAAAGTGTATTCTATTTTGATTGTAATACAGGTCATCATTGGAATACAGGTCAATATGACGGATAGGCGGCAGGAACTATAAAGGCTGTGTATGAAAAGTGTTCCTTGTTACAGTTTCCTTATATTTCAAGTCTAGCTTGCTGCCGGAGCTACTGAGTTTAGTGCTCTGTGCACACTGTGAACTGTGTTTTATCCGGATTTTGTTTCGCTATTCCGATTGCTTGCGATGAATTATGATATCGTATGACGGAGAACAGATGGCTGAGTTTACTTTCTGTGCGGTTTCGCTTATGTCTTTTGGCGTGTGCTGAGACTGCTATGATGGGACATCTACCTTTCTTTGTTTGGGAGATGAGATATTAATTCAGATGATTCCACTGGCATGGGCGGTTGAACAATTATGGATTTTGATTCGTTTGCAGTGATACCGGGGTCTTCCATAGCCATAACCATGTTGTTTATTCGAGATTGAAAGTACAGTCAGAGTGAGAGTAAAATAGAAAAGGGAGTGACAGATTAAATAGAGAAAGAGGGAGCTGGAGAGAAAATGATCTAAGTGCCAATTGTCATTAATTACGCGTCACCATTAATTGTGTAATGACCTCCCGAACGACAAACTCCCGAAACCGGAAACACGAAAGCCCGCCATTAAGCCAGAATCAAACACAAACATGGCGTCATTTCCGACACATGAAACGACCGGCTCGGCAAGGTCACGTGAACTGATATTACTTGAGGTCAGTGACTTAGAAAAAATACAGGCCAGTGCGACGACTCTCCCTCCCTCCCTCTCTCGTGTGTTTGTGTGTGCTTTCTTACAAGATAAGACTTGTTTGGGTGCGTACACGATTTGTGTGTGAGGTTGTACACGCCTGTATCTGTGACATACTGCGTGTCTTTATATGTAACTGAACGTGTCTTTATATGTAAGTGAACGTATCTTTTTATGTAAGTGAACGTGTCTTTATATGTAAGTGAATGTGTCTTTATATGTAAGTGAACGTGTCTTTATATGTAAGTGAACGTGTCTTTATATGTCGGTGAACGTGTCTTTATATGTTGGTGAACGTGTCTTTATATGTAAGTGAACGTGCTTATATATGTAAGTGAACGTGTCTTTATATGTAAGTGAACGTATCTTTATATGTTGGTGAACATGTCTTTATATGTAAGTGAACGTGCCTATATATGTAAGTGAAAATGTCTTTATATGTAAGTGAATGTGTCTTTATATGTAAGTGAACGTGCCTATATATGTAATTGAACGTGTCTTTATATGTAAGTGAACGTGCCTATATATGTAAGTGAACGTGTCTTTATATGTAAGTGAATGTGTCTTTATATGTAAGTGAACGTGCCTATATATGTAATTGAACGTGTCTTTATATGTAAGTGAACGTGTCTTTATATGTAAGTGAACGTGTCTTTATATGTAAGTGAACGTGTCTTTATATGTAAGTGAACGTGTCTTTATATGTAAGTGAACGTGTGTTTGTTTTCAGAATATATATATATATCTAAGGGTGGAGATGGGGTTGATGATAACTGGTTTTACTGCATGATGGGAGGGTGGATTACTTAGAAGTGGATTACAACAACTAATAATTCTCTAAGTGGAGGGGTTCAAATACCCAGACGTTCTATTGACAAACGACAATTCACAAACAGCAGAAATAGACTCAAAATGCAACAAAGTTTGTCAAATTATAATCGAAGAGCTATTGTCCAACAAGGAGATAACTCTAGGGGCAAAACGGGCACTCTACAATACAATCTTCATCCCAACGTTGTGTTACCAACCTGGACCCTAGATGCAAGAACAGTGAGAAAAATTTTAAAAAACCTCTACTGAGATGAAATGTGTTAGACGAATGACAGGAAACAGCCTGAGAGATAAGATCAGAAATGAAGAATTGAGAAAGAAGCTAGGAATAATCCCCACCACAGAATATATAAAGAAACAAGAGATAAAATGGTTTGGCCACGTGACAAGGCAGAGTAATCAAAACACAGCACAACGAGACTTCAATAAACGTTGCGAGAATACCAGACCCAAGGGTCAACCACGAAAAAGATTGACCGCTGGAATATTAGAAGCACTAGGACGCATAACAGCAGCAGCAGCAAACATCAGGGCAAAAGACCGCAAATTTGATCACCCCTTGGTGCTGAAAGGCAAATGAGGAAGAACAGAAAAAAGAAGAACAATTCTCTGGGGCTAGACCAACTAGTGTCTGATACTACCATCAAGTGTCTGGGACTAGACCAACTAGTGTCTAGGACGAGACCAACTAGTGTCTGGGACTAGACCAATGAGTGTCTCGGACTAGACCAACTAGTGTCTGGGACTAGACCAACTAGTGTCTAGGACGAGACCAACTAGTGTCTGGGACTAGACCAATGAGTGTCTCGGACTAGACCAACTAGTGTCTGGGACTAGACCAACTAGTGTCTGGGACTAGACCAACTAGTGTCTGGGACTAGACCAACTAGTGTCTGGGACTAGACCAATGAGTGTCTCGGAATAAACCAACTAGTGTCTGGGACTAGACCAACTAGTGTCTCGGACTAGACCAACTAGTGTCTGGGACTAGACCAACTAGTGTCTGGGACTAGACCAACTTGTGTCTAGGACTAGACCAACTAGTGTCTGGGACTAGACCAACTAGTGTCTGGGACTAGACCAACTAGTGTCTGGGACTAGACCAACTAGTGTCTGGGACTAGACCAATGAGTGTCTCGGAATAAACCAACTAGTGTCTGGGACTAGACCAACTAGTGCCTCGGACTAGACCAACTAGTGTCTGGGACTAGACCAACTAGTGTCTGGGACTAGACCAACTTGTGTCTAGGACGAGACCAACTAGTGTCTGGGACTAGACCAATGAGTGTCTCGGACTAGACCAACTAGTGTCTGGGACTAGACCAACTAGTGTCTGGGACTAGACCAACTAGTGTCTGGGACTAGACCAATGAGTGTCTCGGAATAAACCAACTAGTGTCTGGGACTAGACCAACTAGTGTCTGGGACTAGACCAACTAGTGTCTGGGACTAGACCAACTAGTGTTTGGGACTAGACCAACTAGTGTCTGGGACTAAACCAACTAGTGTCTGCGACTAGACCAACTAGTGTCTGGGACTAGACCAACTAGTGTCTGGGACTAGACCAACTAGTGTCTGGGACTAAACCAACAAGTGTCTGGGACTAGACCAACAAGTGTCTGGGACTAAACCAACTAGTGTCTGGGACTAGACCATCAAGTGTCTGGGACTAGAGCAACAAGTGTCTGGGGCTAGACCAAGTAGTGTCTGGGACTAAACGAACTAGTGTATGGGACTAGACCATCAAGTGTCTGTGACTAAACCAACTAGTGTCTGTGACTAAACCAACATGTGTCTGGGACTGGACCATCAAGTGTCTGGGACTAAACCAACTAGTGTCTGTGACTAAACCAACAAATATCTGGGACTAGACCATCAAGTGTCTGGGACTAAACCAACTAGTGTCTGGGACTAGACCATCAAGTCTCTGGGACTAAACCAACTAGTGTCTGTGACTAAACCAACATGTATCTGGGACTAGACCATCAAGTGTCTCGGACTAAACCAACTAGTGTCTGGGACTAGACCAACTAGTGTCTGGGACTAAACCAACTAGTGTCTGTGACTAAACCAACATGTATCTGGGACTAGACCATCAAGTGTCTGGGACTAAACCAACTAGTGTCTGTGACTAAACCAACATGTGTCTGGGACTAGACCAACAAGTTTCTGGGATTAGAGCAACAAGTGTATTGGACTAGAGCAACACGTGTCTGGGACTAGACCAATGAGTGTCTGGGACTAGACCAACAAGTGTCTGGGACTAAACTAACACGTGTCTGGGACTAGACCAACAAGTGTCTGGGACTAGACCAATGAGTGTCTGGGACTAGACCAACAAGTGTCTGGGACTAAACTAACACGTGTCTGGGACTAGACCAACAAGTGTCTGGGATTAGAGCAACAAGTGTCTGGGACTAGAGCAACAAGTGTCTGGGGCTAGACCAAGTAGTGTCTGGGACTAAACGAACTAGTGTATGGGACTAGATCAACTAGTGTCTGGGACTAGACCAACTGGTGTCTGGGACTAGACCAACTAGTGTCTGGGACTAGACCAACTAGTGTCTGGGACTAGACCAAAGTGTCTGGGACTAGACCAACTAGTGTCTGGGACTAGACCAACTGGTGTCTGGGACTAGACCAAAGTGTCTGGGACTAGACCAACTAGTGTCTGGGACTAGACCAACTGGTGTCTGGGACTAGACCAACTAGTGTCTGGGACTAGACCAACAAGTGTCTGGGACTAGACCATCAAGTGTCTGGGACTAAACCAACAAGTGTCTGGGACAAGACCAAAGTGTCTGGGACTAGACCAACAAGTCTCATGGACTATGACAGCATATCCATATTTAACTAGAGATTTTTCTTTGAAGTAAAGGCGACCGGAAATGATACGGACCACATGACTTAAACATGTACCATTCGTAATAGAAACATGCATCTAACAACAAGGCAGGATTTGGCGTTCCAGACTTTGAATTAGCCTAATTCCGTGTCTGGCTTAATTCTCCTTACTTTGCACATGATAATGATGTTTCGTTCAAAACTGGAAGTTATCAGCAACTCAAACAGATGGAGTCTTGTATTGGCGGGTTTACTGTAACAGCTTGTGACGAGAATCAAACCATGAGGCTTATACGACCGAGCTTCAGCGGGTCTTCTCTCGCACGTGTGTACAGTCAATGTTAAGTCAATGTTCAAGATTTGATGGTAATATTGACTGGACTGGTTGTAATGGACAAAGACCTGACCCTAGATTTGGGACAACGATCCCAGTCAAGATGACTGACAGGCTGTAACGAAATGTTTCGACAGACATACAGAAAGTTTCAAAGACAGACATACAGAAAGTTTCAAAGACAGACATACAGAAAGTTTCAAAGACAGACATACAGAAAGTTTCAAAGACAGACATACAGAAAGTTTCAAAGACAGACATACAGAAAGTTTCAAAGACAGACATACAGAAAGTTTCAAAGACAGACATACAGAAAGTTTCAAAGACAGACAGGAACATAGATACTAGATAATGTACAACTACGAAGAAGACAGAGAAAGGGGGAAAGAAAAAGAGAGAGGGAGAGATGAGGGTGTAATAAGTTCAATCCTTATCGGTTGGAGCAGGGTCTCTGGTGTGCGCTGTTCGATATTTACCCGGACTGCCGATGAGACAAGGCGAGACTTCCTCATTTGACAATCTCTGGTTGGGTTCATTTCCAGGGCGCGCGGCAAGCACGGGAGAGAACCATGTGTCCAACAGTCAATCAATAATAGCCTGGCTAATCTCAGCCGCTGTTATCTCCCGTGTTGATGTGACAATAACCTCTGTAACTGATGGAGAGATTCTACAAAACATGGCCGGGCAACAGGGAAACAATATGAGTGATAGAGAGATTCAAATAAACATGGCCGGACAACACGTAAACAATATGAGAGATAGAGAGATTCAACAAAACGTGGCCGGGCAACAGGGAAACAATATGAGAGAGAAATTCAAAAAAACATGGCCTAGCAACAGGGAAACAATATGAGAGATAGAGAAATTCAACAAAACATGGCCGAGCAACAGGGAAACAATATGAGAGATAGAGAGATTCAACAAAACGTGGCCGGGCAACAGGGAAACAATATGAGAGATAGAGAGATTCAACAAAACATGGCCGAGCAACAGGGAAACAATATGAGAGATAGAGAAATTCAACAAAACATGGCCAGGCAACAGGGAAACAATATGAGAGATAGAGAAATGCAACAAAACATGGCCGGGCAACAGGAAAACAATATGAGAGATAGAGAGATTCAACAAAACATGGCCGGGCAACAGGGAAACAATATGAGAGATAGAGAAATTCAACAAAACATGGCCTAGCAACAGGGAAACAATATGAGAGATAGAGAGATTCAACAAAACGTGGCCGGGCAACAGGGAAACAATATGAGAGAGAAATTCAAAAAAACATGGCCTAGCAACAGGGAAACAATATGAGAGATAGAGAAATTCAACAAAACATGGCCGAGCAACAGGGAAACAATATGAGAGATAGAGAGTTTCAACAAAACGTGGCCGGGCAACAGGGAAACAATATGAGAGATAGAGAGATTCAACAAAACATGGCCGAGCAACAGGGAAACAATATGAGAGATAGAGAAATTCAACAAAACATGGCCAGGCAACAGGGAAACAATATGAGAGATAGAGAAATGCAACAAAACATGGCCGGGCAACAGGAAAACAATATGAGAGATAGAGAGATTCAACAAAACATGGCCGGGCAACAGGGAAACAATATGAGAGATAGAGAAATTCAACAAAACATGGCCTAGCAACAGGGAAACAATATGAGAGATAGAGAAATTCAACAAAACATGGCCGAGCAACAGGGAAACAATATGAGAGAGAGAGAGAGAGAGAGAGAGAGAGAGAGAGAGATTCAACAAAACATGGCCAGGCAACAGGGAAACAATATGAGAGATAGAGAAATGCAACAAAACATGGCCGGGCAACAGGAAAACAATATGAGAGATAGAGAGATTCAACAAAACATGGCCGGGCAACAGGGAAACAATATGAGAGATAGAGAAATTCAACAAAACATGGCCTAGCAACAGGGAAACAATATGAGAGATAGAGAAATTCAACAAAACATGGCCTAGCAACAGGGAAACAATATGAGAGAGAGAGAGAGAGAGAGAGAGAGAGAGATTCAACAAAACATAACCCTGGCGACAGGGAAACAATATGAGAGATAGAGAGATTCAACAAAACATGGCCGGGCAACAGGGAAACAATATGAGAGATAGAGATATTCAACAAAACATAGGCCGGGCAACAGGGAAACAATATGAGAGATAGAGAGATTCAACAAAACATGGCCGAGCAACAGGGAAACAATATGAGAGATAGAGAGATTCAACAAAACATGGCCGAGCAACAGGGAAACAATATGAGAGATAGAGAAATTCAACAAAACATGGCCAGGCAACAGGGAAACAATATGAGAGATAGAGAAATGCAACAAAACATGGCCGGGCAACAGGAAAACAATATGAGAGATAGAGATTCAACAAAACATAACCCGGGCAACAGGGAAACAATATGAGAGATAGAGAGATTCAACAAAACATGGCCGAGCAACAGGGAAACAATATGAGAGAGAGAGAGAGATTCAACAAAACATAACCGGGCGACAGGGAAACAATATGAGAGATAGAGAGATTCAACAAAACATGGCCGGGCAACAGGGAAACAATATGAGAGATAGAGAGATTCAACAAAACATGGCCGGGCAACAGGGAAACAATATGAGAGATAGAGAGATTAAAAAAAACATGGCCGGGCAACAGGGAAACAATATGAGAGATAGAGAGATTCAACAAAACATGGCCGGGCAACAGCGAAACAATATGAGAGATAGAGAGATTCAACAAAACATAACCCTGGCAACAGGGAAACAATGTGAGAGATAGAGAGATTCAACAAAACATAGGCCGGACAACAGGGAAACAATATGAGAGATAGAGAGATTCAACAAAACATAACCCTGGCGACAGGGAAACAATATGAGAGATAGAGAGATTCAACAAAACATGGCCGGGCAACAGGGAAACAATATGAGAGAGAGAGAGATTCAACAAAACATAACCCGAGCAACAGGGAAACAATATGAGAGATAGAGAGATTCAACAAAACATGGCCGGGCAACAGGGAAACAATATGAGAGATAGAGAGATTCAACAAAACATGGCCGGGCAACAGGGAAACAATATGAGAGATAGAGAGATTCAACAAAACATAACCCTGGCGACAGGGAAACAATATGAGAGATAGAGAGATTCAACAAAACATGGCCGGGCAACAGGGAAACAATATGAGAGAGAGAGATTCAACAAAACATAACCCGAGCAACAGGGAAACAATATGAGAGATAGAGAGATTCAACAAAACATGGCCGGGCAACAGGGAAACAATATGAGAGATAGAGAGATTCAACAAAACATGGCTGGGCAATATGAGAATGGTCCGTTCTGCAGAATAAACTTAGGCAGTAGCGGCGTATAAACCTGAGTGATGGACAAAGGGGCATCACTAAAGACATAACTTGACCGACCGGAAGAAGGAACAAGATGAGAAATGTAGGAAAGTTTAAAAGTCACATTAAGTTACCAGTCCAACCAGTTTATCTGTCAGGCAACGTTATCAGGTCAGACCAGGTTATCAGTCAAGCCAGTGTATCAGTCAGGACAGGCTATCGGTCAGGCCGGGCTTCGGTCAGGTCAGGTTATCAGCCAAGACAGAGTATCAATCAGGCCAGATTATCAATCAGGCTGGGTTATCAGTCAACCAGGTTATCAGTCAAAGCCAGATCATCAGTCAGGTTAGGTTATCAACCAGGCTATAAGATCATCAGTCAAAGTAGGTGATCAGTCAAGCCATTTGAGGCGCCAAAAATTGACATAAACTGAACACATTTGAGATGTGTGAACCTCAAGTTGCCAGGCTGGAAGCAGTAGGTCACGCAGGACGGGACGAGTAAGATTGCCCGCAACCATGTTGCTACAGGTTGGACAGAATCAAAACTTGACTACGGGTTGGAGATGAACACTTACCTGAGCCCCACGCACACAGGTGTGGGTCTTGACTATAGCTCCATTTTTATGAAGAATCTTTAACATGGGCAACGCCAACAAAAGAGAACATCATCATCATGTGCCATACCGGTTAGCGTAGGCGATCATGTCCTTCAACAATATTCTATCCACAATACATCGTATCAATTCTGTTCTTGACTGTTTTCCATGTCATGACACCAAGGTGTCTAGTATCTTCTCTCGTTGTCGTCCACGATCTTTCTTTCCCTGTATTTTGTCAGTTGTAACCAAGTATTTCAACTTTCCTCTCATGATGTGCCTGACAAATGTTGATTGTTTCTTTCCTATATATTTTTAGGAGCTCTCTTTTGTGTTGGCCTCTTTGAGAACTTCCTCATTGGTCTATTTAGTTGTCCAGGAAACTTTCAACATTCTTCTGAGAAATCCCATCTCTGTGGCCTCTAATCGTCTTTCCATTTGGTTGTCTGCTGTCCATGATTCGCCTCCATAGGTCAGAATTGGTTCTATATAGCACCGATGAACTCTTTTTCTCATCTCTATTGACATAGATTTCTTGCATAAGACGTTTTTCTTTTTCTGAAATGCTATTTTGGCCTGAGCTATTCTGCTTTTTATTTATGTGGTGCACCTTCCATCTGATGTTATTATTGTGCCCAAGTATTTGAAACATTGCACTTGTTTCAGATTTGTCCTGTTTATTTTTATGCTGCATGACGGTGATGATTGTTTCTTCGATATGACCATTACTTCTGTTCCATTAAATACTTGCAATAATGAATGGGTAGAACTTGTCGTAAGAGCTGAACATAATCTGATTTTACCTGTGTCAAACATGCATTTACATTCTCACCTGGCAAATACAGGTGTGTAGTCTTGCGAGCGGATGAGCTGTGTAAAGTGTTTGTTGTTTGAAGCCGATTATAAAATGCATATTTTGGCGCTATTTTTAACTGGTAACTTGGCGTTATTTTTGACTGGTAACTTGGCGCTATTTTTAACTGGTAACTTGGCGCTATTTATAACTGGTAACTTGGCGCTATTTTTGACTGGTAACTTGGCGTTATTTTTGACTGGTAACTTGGCGCTATTTTTAACTGGTAACTTGGCGCTATTTTTGACTGGTAACGTGGCGCTATTTTTAACTGGTAACTTGGCACTATTTCTATCCATTAATTTGGCACTCTTTCTTTCCGTTAACTTGGTACTATTTCTATCCGCTAACTTGGGACTATTTCTATCCGTTTTCTTGGGACTATTTCTGTCTATTAACTTGGCACTCTTTCTACCCGTTAACTTGGTACTATTCTATCCGTTAATTTGGGACTATTTCTATCAGTTAACTTGTGACTATTTCTATCAGTTAACTTGGTACTATTTCTATCCATTAACTTGGGACTATTTCTATCCTTTAACTTGGGACTATTTCAATCCGTTAACTTGGGACTATTTCAATCCGTTAACTGGGGACTATTTATATCAGTTAATTTGGGACTATTTCTATCCATCAACGTGGACTATTTCTATCCATTAACTTGGCACTATTTCTATTAACATGGCACTATTTCTATCCTTTATCTTGGCACTATTTCTATCAGTTAAATTGGCACTATTTTTATCTACGAACTTGGCACTAATTCTATGCGTGGTGAGTCAGTGATTGTACAGCCCAGTGAAGTCTTTGTTATTGAGTTATTAGCGGGTCATCATCATCGCATTCCGAACATGCCCATAGGTGCTAAGATACCCACCTCAGCAAGTCCCGCAGTGTCCAGCGACTGACGACTCCAGTTCTGTGTTGGTTGATAAGTCTTCTTACACGGCCACTAAGTTTCTCGTTTCTGGCTGTGCCCATCTCTTTCATTCGAAGGAGTGACGCGGACTCTTGGTTATCGAAATCCTGTGTCCTTCCCACTTCCCGGAGGGCACTGGTGAAATTCGTCTGATCCATTGGTTGATCGTCCTCAACAAAAGCGCAGCTAGTCAACCTGTCCGCTCTTTCATTTCCTAGTACTTCCGCATGTCCTGGGGCGTAGACAAAGGTGACCTTACGTATTTTTGACTTCTGCAATGACTCTACCCATTGCATACGTACAGATCCCGCCTTCACATTTCTTATCATGCTCATCGAATCACTCAGTATACAGGCGTGGGTGTAGTCTTGTGACTCTAACCAGATGAATGCTTTGATCACTGCCATCACCTCCATCGTCATGCTACTCGTGGTCATGACGTATACACCACTGTCTCCTTTGACAATTCTGCCTGCCTAGCGTGCTGTAAATGCCCATGCACTCCTTTGGTGTCGTATTACAGATCCGTCTGTATAGATGACTGCATCTTCCTCATCCGTGTTATCCCAGATGAGACCGTTGACCTCCGCATTGATCACTACTGAGTTCTGTTCCCTTTGTCTTTGTGGTGAGTCAGTGATTGTATGGCCCAGTGAAGTCTTTGTGGTAAGTCAGTGATTGTATGGCCCAGTGAAGTCTTTGTGGTAAAGTCAGTGATTGTATGGCCCAGTGAAGTCTTTGTGGTAAGTCAGTGATTGTATGGCCCAGTGAAGCCTTTATGGTAAGTCAGTGATTGTATGGCCCAGTGAAGTCTTTGTGGTAAGTCAGTGATTGTATGGTCCAGTGAAGTCTTTGTGGTAAGTCAGTGATTGTATGGCCCAGTGAAGCCTTTATGGTAAGTCAGTGATTGTATGGCCCCGTGAAGCCTTTATGGTAAGTCAGTGATTGTATGGCCCAGTGAAGCCTTTATGGTAAGTCAGTGATTGTATGGCCCCGTGAAGCCTTTATGGTAAGTCAGTGATTGTATGGCCCAGTGAAGCCCTTATGGTAAGTCAGTGATTGTATGGCCCAGTGAAGCCTTTGTGGTAAGTCAGTGATTGTATGGCCCAGTGAAGCCTTTGTGGTAAGTCAGTGATTGTATGGCCCAGTGAAGCCTTTATGGTAAGTCAGTGATTGTATGGCCCAGTGAAGTCTTTGTGGTAAGTCAGTGATTGTATGGCCCAGTGAAGTCTTTGTGGTAAGTCAGTGATTGTATGGCCCCGTGAAGCCTTTATGGTAAGTCAGTGATTGTATGGCCCAGTGAAGCCTTTATGGTAAGTCAGTGATTGTATGGCCCAGTGAAGCCTTTATGGTAAGTCAGTGATTGTATGGCCCAGTGAAGTCTTTGTGGTAAGTTCAGATCAGTGTTTGGCTTTCATGTTTATATTTATTTATTTATTTATTTTACAACAGTTTTTGCCTATCATGTTGATCTTTGTGCGTTTCTTGCTTTCTACCTGATGATGGCTTCTGCCGAAACGTCGTTGTTTGTCTCGTCACTCTACTAATTTAGCTGCTCGATACAATTGTTATGTTTATTTTGCATCGACAGCAGGGTAATGTCTGTCAAATTATTGTAGGCTGAAAGGACTTTAATTGATGATAGTTTTGCAATGACGTCATTCATTAACATTGATACGACACAGAAGCTGTTTTGTTGCTGCACATCTCTCCGGTGATTACCTTCTCCCTATCTGATCTGTCATTGTTTCATCTTCTTGACATAATGATCAATTTCTTGGAAAGTGATCGGTTTAATTACTTGGAAAGTGATCGGTTTAATTACTTAGAAAGTGATCGGTTTAGTTACTTGGAAAGTGATCGGTTTAATTACTTAGAAAGTGATCGGTTTAATTACATGGAAAGTGATCGGTTTAATTACTTGGAAAGTGATCGGTTTAGTTACTTAGAAAGTGATCGGTTTAATTACTTAGAAAGTGATCGGTTTAATTACTTGGAAAGTGATCGGTTTAATTACTTGGAAAGTGATCGGTTTAGTTACTTAGAAAGTGATCGGTTTAATTACTTAGAAAGTGATCGGTTTAATTACTTAGAAAGTGATCGGTTTAATTACTTGGAAAGTGACAGCCTGTCGTAGTGTTGGAAATGTCAGCTTCACCAAAACGCTTAGCTGTTGTTGGCTGAAGTCTATTCGCCAATTTCCTGTACGTTAATACCGGATACAAACACTTTATCTTGAAGACCTATGATAATTCCACATGTTAACATTATACACATTCTCTCTTTCGTTCGTATGAAGATTTGTCTATATCTGCAATGTCGTTTCCTGTATAAATTTTACTGTCTTTTTCAATTCTTGCAGTGGCCCATATAATTTTGTCTGTAGTGTTTTATCTATGGGCCAATGGATTTTCCTCAGTCTACTATATTCAGTGCAGTCTTGAAGTATGTGTTCAGCAGTCTGGGGTGCCTGTCCACATGTACAAGTAGTTGAGATGCCGATCTTGAATTTTGTATACATGTGACTATGGAGTCGATTGTGTCCTGTTCTGAGGCGTATAATGATAACTTGTTCACATCTATTCATATTATGAAAGGCATCCTGATTTGGGGCTTGTGGTCCTCTGATTGATTTGATTATCTGTTTCTTTTGATGCTATGTGACCGGTGCATCTAGTTGTGTGCCTGTTGAACCATCCTTTGTCAACTGATCTGCTTTGTCATTTCCTGGTATTCCACAGTGAGATGGGATCCACTGCAAGGCAACCCTGTGGTGCTTGCAGAGTTCAGTCAATAAGGTCTGAAGATGTGGTAATTTTCTGGATTGTGGTGCCTGGAGTACTGATCTTGCATCTGTCAAAAACACTACAGGCTGTGGGCTAAGATTACTATTCAGCAGTTTTTCTGTTGCCAACTTTATTGCTTGGATTTATGCATCATAATTGTGACACTATTTCCCTGTTGCTATTTTATTTATATCCCTAGTGTATTTTGGGTACTCTATATTTACGTTTGAAATACTTGGGCACAGTGATAACATCGGATGGAAGATGCAACACAGAAATAAAAAGCAGAATAGCTCAGGCCAAAATAGCATTTCAGAAAACGAAAAATATCTTATGCAACAAATCTATATCAATAGAAATGAGAAAGAGAGTTCATCGACGCTATATAGAACCAATTCTGACCTATAGAAACGAATTATGGACAAGAGACAAACAAATGTAAAGAAGATTAGAGGCCACAGAGATGGGATTTCTCAGAAGAATGTTGAAAGTTCCCTGGACAGCTAAAAAGACCACTGAGAAATTTCTCAAAGAGGCCAACACAAAAAGGGAGCTCTTAAAAAACATAAGAAAGAAGCAATCAACATTTTGTGGGGCACATCATGAGAAGAAGAAAGTTGGAATACTTAGTTACAACTGGCAAAATAAAAGGAAAGAGAGATTGCGGACGACAAAGAGAGAAAATACTGGATAGCTTGGCGTCATGGCATGGAAAACAGTCAACAACAGAACACATACGATGCACTGTAGATAGAAGATTGTGGAAGGACATGATCGCTAACGCCAACCGGTATATATGTGATGATATATCACATGATGATGATATTTGCACCTGCTCCCCCATTCTTTACTGCATTATGTGCTGATCCATCTGTGTACACACGGATCCATAGGTCTTGTGGGTATTCTTCATCCAGGAAACTGAGAGTTATTGTTTTTCGCTGTAGACTAATCTGTTCCTCTTTGACAACTATTCCTTTCACTTCTGTCCGTATTTGTATTGATAATCCTGATTCCTCTGTTCAGGGAGTCTGTTCTGGTATGGGCAGTAGGGGGTTAACAACTCTTGGCATGTCTGGTGTTTGTCTACAAATTCGTTTGGCTTGGTGGATAAAACTGCTTCTCTTAAGTCGTCCCAATGCATGATTTTGGAATCTGTCCTTCATTGGATGTCTCGGCATGCATACACATTTTTCTGCCTGTATCAGCACCTTTGTGTCTCTCCGTTCTCTCAGTGCTGGTACGCTCCACAATTTCTCCATCTCCAATATTGGTGTTGATTTCATTGCTCCTGTGATGACCCTAAGTGCCTGGTTTTGTACTTTATCCAGCTCTTGCAGTGTGGTGTTTGATGCTGAGCACCATGCAGATGATCCATATTCTAAATGTGGGCGTATACTCTGTTGGTAAACTTTACTGAGTATTTTCCCAATCGCACCCAATGTGGTTCCATACAGCTTTCTTAGAATAGCCAATTTCCTCCTTGCTTTTAGGGTTGCCTTATTTATCTGCTGTTTCCAAGATAGTTTGTTATCAAATGTAACTCCGTGTAGCTGTTGTTGGCTGAAGTCTATTCGCCAACTTCCTGTACGTTGATACCTGATATAAACTCTATGCTTGAAGACCGTTGATAATTCCACATGTTAACATTATATGCATTAATTTTGTTTCGTGAAAGTTTTATAAATTACAAGATCTCAATGCCCGAAATCACCTGTATGTTCACGACTGTGGCTGAAGGTGTAACCTGTCAAGGAAATAAGTACATTCTGGTTCCATCAAGGAGCCAATTTCTTATTTTACACCGAAAATTAGGACTTTGGCTTACGCATCGAAGATGACGTCATGTATTGTTGCAAGTGGTAGCTAAGTTCATTAAGTTCAGTAGCACTAGCAAGAGCACAGAGAGTATGGTAGCACTAGCAAGAGCACAGAGAGTATGGTAGCAGTAGCAAGAGCACAGAGAGTATGGTAGCACTAGCAAGAGCACAGCACAAAGAGTATGGTAGCAGTAACATCAGCACAGAGAGTGTGGTAGCACTAGCAGCAGCACAGAGAGTATGGTAGCACTAGCAGCAGCACAGAGAGTGTGGTAGCACTAGCAGCAGCACAGAGAGTGTGGTAGCACTAGCAGCAGCACAGAGAGTAAGGTAGCACTAGAAGCAGCACAGAGAGTGTGGTAGCACTAGCAGCAGCACAGAGAGTATGGTAGCACTAGCATCAGCACAGAGAGTATGGTAGCAGTAACAGCAGCACAGAGAGTATGGTAGCATTAGCATCAGCACAGAGAGTATGGTAGCAGTAACAGCAGCACAGAGAGTATGGTAGCAGTAACATCAGCACAGAGAGTATGGTAGCAGTAACAGCAGCACAGAGAGTATGGTAGCAGTAACAGCAGCACAGAGAGTATGGTAGCACTAGCAGCAGCACAGAGAGTATGGTAGCAGTAACAGCAGCACAGAGAGTATGGTAGCACTAGCAGCAGCACAGAGAGTATGGTAGCAGTAACAGCAGCACAGAGAGTATGGTAGCACTAGCAGCAGCACAGAGAGTATGGTAGCAGTAACAGCAGCACAGAGAGTATGGTAGCACTAGCAGCAGCACAGAGAGTATGGTAGCAGTAACAGCAGCACAGAGAGTATGGTAGCAGTAACAGCAGCACAGAGAGTATGGTAGCAGTAACAGCAGCACAGAGAGTATGGTAGCACAAGCAAGAGCACAGAGAGTTTAGCTAAGGTGACAATTTACATCCAGAATCTTGGAAATGTAGTACGCATATATAACAATGTACACATACATCACCATGTACACATGCATCACCATGTACACATACATCACCATGTACGCAAACATCACCACGTACACATACATCACCATGTACACATACATCACCATATACACATACATCACCATGTACACATACATCACCATGTACGTAAACATCACCATGTACACATACATCACCATGTACACAAACATCACCATGTACACATACATCACCATGTACAGAAACCCAAACCAATCAAATATGAACGCCTAGTACAAATATACATCATCATCATCATCATTTAGTACCATCTCCGCATCGAAGGTTGGCTACCACGGAGCGCCTTTCCACTCTGTCTCTTGCTGTGATAGTGCAGGTTGTCATAGGCTGACTTGTCCATCTTTTGATGTTACTTGTCCTATTAGTCTCGGCCTGCCTCTGCCTCTTTTACCTTGAATTTTACCTTCCAAAATTACTTTTAGTAGGCTGCTGTGTCTTGTAACATGCTCCAAAGATATCATTTGTCTTGTTCTAATTGTGTTAAGTAGTTCCTTTTTCATGTTTAATTGTTTAAGACTTCATCGTTTATTTTATTTTCTTTCCATCCAATTCTTCATATTCTAATATAAATCTACACTTCAAAGGCTTCAAATTTGTGTTCTGTTTTCTTGTCTAATGTCCATGTTTCTGCACCATACAGGAATGTTGAGAAGATACAACATTCTGCTATTTTTAGTTTTATCCCGCCAGGGAGGACAAATTCAAGAAAGAAATAGATGACAGATGACATTTGACAGCTAATGGATAGAAGAAGAAGAAATAAGGATAACAAATATGATTATAAGAGATTAAATAATTTTTTTTTTAGTAAAATGCAATGAAACAAAAGAAGCATGGCTAAAAGAGAGATGCAAAGAGATTGAAACGCAACAAAAAGGTGATACCAAAGCTATATACAAACACATTTAAGAATTAACAGGAAGAAAAATGCAATAAAAAATTGAATTTTAAGATCAAAGGAAGGAAAACTGTTGATTGAACAAGAAAGCATAAAGGAACGATGGACGGAATACATTAAAGATCTTTATAATGATGAATGAACGGAAGTAAATATTAAGGATAATGGAGAAGGACATGAAATATTCAAAGAAGAAGTGGAAGACGCCTTGCGCAATATGAAAGCAGGCAAAGCTCCTGGACCAGAAAATATAACTAAAGAAGAGATTGAAGCCATGGGTGATTTTGGAATAGGAATAATAACAAAAATATTGAATGATATCTACAACAGCGGATATATACCAGACGACATGCTCAAATCAATATTCATAGCCCTACCAAAGAAATCGGGTGCGATTGAATGCGATGATCATCGCACAATAAGCCTTATGAGTCACATGACTAAGATATTACTAAGAATCATCATGCGAAGGGTGCGAAACAAAATCAGTCCAGAAGTTAGCGATGAACAGTGTGGTTTTGTTAGAGGTAAAGGAACGAGCAATGCCATTTATATCATAAGATCTTTAGTAGAAAGAACCATAGAGGTGAAAACAGATCTATACCTATGTTTCATAGATTATACCAAGGCATTTGACAAAGTAGAGGACCAAGAAATAATCAAAACTTTAGACAGCATAAACGTAGACAGCAAAGATCTAAGAATAATGAAGAACATGTACTGGCAATAAACAGTGGCCATAAGAACTGGAAACCAATTGGGAATGTTTCAACAAATAAAACAGGATGTTAGACAAGGTTGTGTGCTGTCACCAGATTTATTTAATTTGTATAGTGAGATTAGTTTAAGATCCATAAAGGGCATGCCTGGGAGCCGCGACAGACCGGTGGTTAGTGAACTGGACTACAAAGGTCGGATTAAATCCCAACCGACGGGTTCCGGTTCACACAGCCTTTAATGGGTACCGGATTTTTTTGTGGGAAAGTAAAGCGGCACGGGCGTAATACCGACCACATTACCCCAAAAATCATGTGCCGAAGGTCTGTAAAATTTACGGTCAATAACACCATTTTCCCTATACGACACTTGGCGTGACGGGGGTACTTTACTTTTACTTTTATGCTGATACAGTCTAAACAAGAAATATGAGATATATTATAGTGAAAGAAAGCAAAAATAAAGGACTCAGCCTTAATAACAAAAAGACAGAGGTTCGTTCGTTCGCTTTCGTCAGCTTTGACCTCTGACGAAGTCCCACCCACTTAATTTTGTGGGACTGAATTTTGTGTGTAAAGTCTGTTTTATCCCATTACAGGATGCCCCTCGCCATGCAGGCAGATTTACTCCGACTTCAGAGGTACTAATTTTTAGGGAATTAGTAAAACCCAGGTGTCATCGCCAGGGTACGAACCCTGGCTGTTGCCGTGGTAAGCCAACCGCCTATCGATTGCGCTAACCGGACACCCAAAGACAGAGATAATAATAACAACAACTAAAAAATCATCACCACAGTGCCAAATAAAGACAAGTGGAACAATAATAAACAGGTAAATGCATTTAAATATCAGGGAACAATGTTAACCTCATTTGGTAGATGTACAACAGAGGTGATATGTAGAATGGCTCAGGCAAAAGCAGCTTTCCGAAAAACGAGGAAGATACTGTGCAATATATTTTTGACAATAGAAGCAAGAAAAAGAAATCTTAAATGGTATGTAGAGGCAGTCTTAACATACGGATGTGAATCGTGGACAATAGGATAAAAGACAAGAAAATTACTGGAGTTTGTAGAAATGTGGTTTTACAGAAGAATGTTGAGAATGCCATGGGCAGCTAAGAAGAGTCATGAAAACGTTCTTAAGGAGGTCAAAGTAAAAAGAGAGCTAATTTCCAATATTTGGAAGAAACAATCATCATTTTTGGCCATGTAAGGAGAAGGAATATATCGTAACAACTGGAAAAATCGAGGGACGAACAGATAGAGAGAAGCAAAGAGAAAAGATACCAGACAGCTTAAGAGAATGGTTTGGCAAAAGGCCAAAAACGGAAATGATAAACAACAGTCGAGATCGAAAGTTGTGGAGAGACATCTTCACCTACGCCAACAGGAACGTTACTTGATGATTTATGATGAGTTTTAGCCCTGGTGTTATTTGTCTTGATGTTAGTATATTTTACATTTTGTAGCAGAACTTGAATTTCTAGTACAGAAAATTTAGCCCACACTTTGAAACACTAAGTTTCTAAGAAAACTACACAGACATGTACATATGTACACCATGACTACATCCTACACAGACATGTACATATGTACACCATGACTACATCTTACACAGACATGTACATATGTAGACCATGACTACATCCACGAAGTGTACACGGCAGAGGCCCAATAGGAAACCATATACAAATCTACCCAGGAGTGGCATGTTAGTACTTGTGCGTATTGGCCTTCAGAAAATGAAAACTTGATACAGACCTTGCTAGGAATGGCAGATTAGATTGATGTTTTCCAAGAAGATAAAGTTTGACCACTAACAACTGATGCCGTTCAGGAAGGTAAAGAAAAGACAAGTTAAGCAGTTCCAAATAAATAGCTGCTGAAGATGGAACTATTCTTGATGCGTTGAAGATGGACTCGGCAAAATTTCTTCCCAGGTACTGACAACGGGTTTATACCTCTCCAACTTTCACAAAATATCTTCCCAGGTACTGACAACAGGAATATACCTCTCCAACTTTCACAAAATATCTTCCCAGGTACTGACAACAGGTTTATACCTCTCCAACTTTCACAAAATATCTTCCCAGGTACTGACAACAGGTTTATACCTCTCCAACTTTCACAAAATATCTTCCCAGGTACTGACAACAGGTTTATACCTCTCCAACTTTCACAAAATATCTTCCCAGGTACTGACAACAGGTTTATACCTCTCCAATTTTCACAAAATATCTTCCCAGGTACTGACAACAGGTTTATACCTCTCCATCTTTCACAAAATATCTTCCCAGGTACTGACAACAGGTTTATACCTCTCCAATTTTCACAAAATATCTTCCCAGGTACTGACAACAGGTTTATACCTCTCCAATTTTCACAAAATATCTTCCCAGGTACTGACAACAGGTTTAAACCTCTTCAACTTTCACAAAATATCTTCCCAGGTACTGACAACAGGTTTATACCTCTCCATCTTTCACAAAATATAATTCCTCCTCTTCTGTCCGATCCAAGAATTTTCTCTCCTCAGACAGTTTGAATGAGAAGGTGACAGTCGTAAGGTTTCCTCTCGGTTGTTCCATTTCTCCAGACCTCACATCCAGGCACAAAAAACGCTCCAAGTTCGCAGGAACTCTCAAATACCTGAGCTTCTGTGCTGCACGATCTCCAAACCGTGTTTAGTTTGGCAACACAATTTCTCTGCATGTTTTCGTTACATTTCCCATCTGCTGTTACTCCCCACATCACTGAATGTATTTATGTTGCGAGTTCATGCTTTTCTACTTTCAACAGTGTATCATTCTTTAATTTCACCGTCGTGATTTCACTGTTTTTTTTTAAAACTTCAGGCACACTTGTTGCCTCAGTTTGTACAACATTTTCCATATATTCGCGAGTCTCTTGATAGGTATGAGATCGTAGTGCAGACATTGTCTACAACATTTTCCATATATTCGCGAGTCTCTTGATAGGTATGAGATCGTAGTGCAGACATTGTCTACAACATTCTCCATATATTCGCGAGTCTCTTAATAGGTATGAGATCGTAGTGCAGACATTGTCTATAGCATTCCTCCACGATCGTCCACTACTTCACTCATTAAGCACATTCTTTAAGAACAAATCTATCAGGTCTAATGTCGACCGGGGACGATACGAACACAAATATGACAAAGTGGACATGATAACGACAGGATCAAGAAGTTGATGTCAGTAGCTATAATCTGGGAGCAAAGATGAGGATCAAGAAGTTGATCTCAGTAGCTATAATCTGGGAGCAAAGATGAGGATCAAGAAGTTGATGTCAGTAGCTATAATTCTGGGAGCAAAGATGAGGATCAAGAATGAGTTGCTGAGAGATGAGGCGATGAGTTCCTGAGTAAGGAGTTCTTGAGTGATGAGTTGCAGAGAGACGAGGTGAAGAGAGACGAGCTGTTGAGATATGAGATGAATAAGAGATGAGTTGCTGAAAGATGAGGTGAAGAGAGACGAGCTGCTGAGAGATGAGATGCAGAGAGACGAGCTGCTTAGAGATGAGATGCAGAGAGACGAATTGCTGAGAGATGAGATGAATAAGAGACGAGTTGCTGAGAGATGAGATGAATAAGAGACGAGTTGCTGAGAGATGAGATGAATAAGAGACGAGTTGCTGAGAGATGAGATGAATAAGAGATGAGTTGCTGAGAAATGAGATGAATAAGAGATGAGTTGCTGAGAGATAAGATGAATAAGAGATGAGTTGCTGAAAGATGAGGTGAAAAGAGACGAATTGCTGGGAGATGAGATGAATAAGAGATGAGTTGCTGAGAGATAAGATGAATAAGAGATGAGTTGCTGAAAGATGAGGTGAAAAGAGACGAATTGCTGGGAGATGAGATGAATAAGAGATGAGTTGCTGAGAGATGAGGTGAAGAGAGAAGAGCTGCTGAGAGATGAGATGCTGAGAGACTAGCTGCTGAGAGATGAGATGAATAAGAGATGAGTTGCTGAGAGATGAGGTGAAGAGAGAAGAGCTGCTGAGAGATGAGATGCTGAGAATCGAAATGCAGAAAGACGAGCTGCTGAGAGATGAGATGAATAAGAGATGAGATGCTGAAGGATGAGATGCAGAGAGACGAGCTGCTGAGAGATGAGATGAATAAGAGATGAGTTACTGAAGGATGAGATGCAGAGAGACGAGCTGCTGAGAGATGAGATGAATAAGAGATGAGATGCTGAGAGATGAGGTGAAGAGAGACGAGCTGCTGAGAGATGAGATGCAGAGAGATGAGATGCAGAGAGACGAGCTGCTGAGAGATCAGATGCAGAGAGACTAGCTGCTGATAGATGAAATACTGAGAGACGAGCTGCTGAGAGAAGAGATGAGATGAATAAGAGATGAGTTGCTGAGAGATGAGGTGAAGAGAGACGAGCTGCTGAGAGATGAGATGATGAGAGACGAGCTGCTGAGATATAAGATGCAGAGAGACTAGCTGCTGATAGATGAAATACTGAGAGACGAGCTGCTGAGAGATTAGATGAATAAGAGATGAGTTACTGACAGATGAGTTACTGACAGATGAGTTACTGACAGATGAGTTACTGACAGACAGATGAGTTACTGACAGATGAGTTACTGACAGAAGAGTTACTGACTGATGAGTTACTGACAGATGAGTTACTGACAGAAGAGTTACTGACTGATGAGTTACTGACAGATGAGTTACTGACAGACAGATGAGTTACTGACTGATGAGTTACCGACAGATGAGTTACTGACAGACAGATGAGTTACTGACAGATGAGTTACTGACAGACAGATGAGTTACTGACAGATGAGTTACTGACAGATGAGTTACTGACATATGAGTTACTGACAGATGAGTTACTGACAGATGTGTTACTGACATATGAGTTACTGACAGATGAGTTACTGACATATGAGTTACTGACAGATGAGTTACTGACATATGAGTTACTGACATATGAGTTACTGACAGATGAGTTACTGACAGATGTGTTACTGACATATGAGTTACTGACATATGAGTTACTGACATATGAGTTACTGACATATGAGTTACTGACAGATGAGTTACTGACATATGAGTTACTGACAGATGTGTTACTGACATATGAGTTACTGACATATGAGTTACTGACAGATGAGTTACTGACATATGAGTTACTGACAGATGAGTTACTGACAGATGTGTTACTGACATATGAGTTACTGACAGATGAGTTACTGACATATGAGTTACTGACAGATGTGTTACTGACATATGAGTTACTGACAGATGAGTTACTGACATATGTGTTACTGACAGATGAGTTACTGACAGATGAGTTAGTGTTTCAGATTTTTTTCCAACTTAAATCGATATATTTTTCCGGACTTTACTTACTTCTGGGCTTTGAGCAGTGAGACCCCATGTCTGACCCACTCGGTAAAAAAACGAAAAACAAAAGTTTCCGTGTGCACTCTGCGCACGTTAAAGAGCCCAGGGCAACTACAAATCTAAAAGAGAAAGCCAAAAATGTCTCAAGAGGTCAAGTCTACCGAATTAACTTCCGCTCCATTTTCAATGTTTTCGCTGGTGCTACGGAGTTCGTGTACATGAGCTGAAACCATCGTCAGTGCTTTCGCAAGCGTGTTATGGCAGGGAGGCACGGTGGGGAAGAGATGTGTACACAATGTGCAATGTGGATGATCCGTGGCGCTCTTCATAATGTTGATACTTGAAATTGTTATATATGTTGATACGTCAAAGTGTTATATATGTTGATAAGTCAAATTTTTATATATGTTGATACGTCAAATTGTTATATATGTTGACACGTCAAAGTGTTATAAATGCTGATACGTCAAATTGTTATATATATTGATACGTCAAAATGTTATATATGTTGATACGTCAAAGTGTTATATAAGTTGATGCGTCAAATTTGTATATATGTTGATACGCCAAAATGTTATATATGTTGATACGTCAAAGTGTTATATATGCTGATACATCAAATTGTTATATATTTTGATAAGTTAAATGTTGAAATATGTTAAGCGAACAACATTCACAGCAGCACAAAAGATGGCAAGCACCGACGATAGCACACTAAACTATCAGGGAAAAGAAGAACAATGTCGTACATGGATCCCAGAATCTGGAACAATCGACACGAAATGTCTCAGGCTTTGGAGACAAAAGTAAAAGTCAAGAAACTAATAAGAAAGTTATAAGTCCCACCTGTTGGTTAGGTCAAAGGCAAATTACGGACTCGCGTCGATACCACGGAGTTTGGGCACCCTGTTGCAGCCATTTTTTTATGAATCAGAAGGTATGCTTGCTTGCTTGCGTTCGCCCGATGACTAAACTATTCTAGAGTATTCGTAGACTAGAATTCCTCTTCGTCATCCGTCCTTAAAAGGAAGTTAAGTGGACGTGTCTGCGTTGTGTTGTGGTTTGTAGTATAACTGTTATATTTGCGCCTTTCGGCCCAACACATCCGACTTCAGCACGAATCAGAAGGTATAAACAAGACGTCCTTGTCAAGCAGTAGTCTATACTTCGTCCTTGGCCTTCGAAGCTCTATAACCGCCATAATACCTGTTTGTTTATTTCGGCGGCTGATTGTCTACTTCCAGATCTCTGGATCGTTGTGCCAGTTCTCGATAAACGATTCAACTTGAACGATTCTGCGCCAGCGCTACAGTGTTTGTGTATCTGGTTGCGATCTTTTAAGTGAATTAATCGTTGTGGGTATGAATATAGCGTAGGTATAGAATAGGTAAAGGTATAGTACAAGACTTGAACAGGCGTCTTAGCACTCGAGTTTTCACCCATATATGTTCGGCCGTCTATCCAGAAGTGTTCGGAGACTTCTGGATAGTGTCGTTTCAAGCATCTAAACTCACGATGCGAGGCTGCATTCCTCATCTTCTCAGAATATGGGTATGTCCATTGTTAATATACGCTGTGCTCATACGTTATGTGTTGCTTATGAGGCATACATTTGTGTGGACATTGGACAAACAGGACGGATAGATTCAAGTCAAATAGAGGTCCCCGCATTTGTCTGTGTTAACATTTTTTTTTTCGGTTGGTGGGGTAGAAGGTTGGGGTGTGAAAAGCGTACTGACATATGCTAATGATGGAGCACATGATAGTGATGTCAACACATATGATATACAACAGCCTAGCAGGCTGGAAGCTGTCCCCATCTTCCAGTCCTCACGAACACATACCGTAATACCGTATCGATCATTTCTCAGCTGAAACAGCCTCTCGCTTCTCCCTACATCTCACTTCTCCCTACATCTCACAAACATGCCTCAAGTCTTCTCCACCTCACTTTCCCCCCCCCCCCCCCTATTTTTTCAACAAACGGCCGTGATATTTATTTTTAGCACCACCTGTTGAAGGAAGTTTTATTTTTCCTTCTGTGTTTTCGGAGGTGTAGGCGAGATGGAATGTGTGAGTTATTGTGTGTGCGCGTGTGTGTGCATGTAGTGTGTGTGTGCGCGCATGCAGTGTGTGTGGTGTGAGAGATATTTCTGAAAGATTCCAATGGTTTCATGTGTGTGTGTTTATATACGTGGACCAGAAGTTCTTCAACATCGCAGCGGTTCTCAAGTGTATGATAACACACACACACACACACACACACATACACACACATGTGGCATACACACACACGCATGGGATGCACATAGGCATATCTCAAGGGGCATAGACACATATAAGCACATGGTATACACACACATACACACATGGGATACACACACATAAACACATGGGGCACACACACAAACACATGTGGCCCACACAAACACGTGTGGCACACACACAAACACGTGAGGCAGACACACAAACACATGTGGCACACACACAAACACGTGAGACACACACGCACACACATAAACACACGGGACACAAGTTCTTTCAGATTCCAGATTTTTTGGGTGTGTGTGTGTGTGTGTGTGTGTGTGTGTGTGTGTGTGAGAGAGAGAGAGAGAGAGAGAGGGGAGAGCTTTAACGTTGAGCACAGGTTCTTTCAGATCTCAGAGATTCGAGATGTTAGCGTTTATGTGCGTCCGTGTATGTGTGTACGTGTATGTTATGTGTGGGGAGCTAGAACTCCAGTAGCAGTATGCCTTTGTGTGCGTGTGTGTGTGTGCGTGCGTGTCAACATGTACTCTCTTCGCACTTTCGTGACTTAGGAACGTAAAGGTGTCTTATGGATGGAAAGAAACAGACAGAGAGATATAGAGAGAGAGACAGAGATAGAGACAGAGAGAGACAGAGAGAGACAGAGAGAGAGACAGAGAGAGACAGAGAGAGACAGAGAGAGACAGAGAGAGACAGAGACAGAGAGATATATAGAGAGATATAAAGAGATATAGAGAGATATAGAGAGAGATATAGAGAGACAGAGAGAGATATATAGAGAGATATAGAGAGAGATATAGAGAGATATAGAGAGATATAAAGAGATATAAAGAGATATAGAGAGATATAGAGAGAGATATAGAGAGATATAGAGAGATATAGAGAGATATAAAGAGATATAGAGAGATATAGAGAGAGATATAGAGAGACAGAGAGAGATATATAGAGAGATATAGAGAGAGATATAGAGAGATATATAGAGAGATATAGAGAGACAGAGAGAGATAGAGAGACAGAGATAGAGATAGAGACAGAGACACAGAGAGAGAGACAGAGATAGAGACAGAGAGAGCGATAGAGAGAGAGAGAGACAGAGATAGAGACAGAGAGAGACAGAAATACCTAGAGACAGAGAGAAACTGAGACAGAAAGAGACAGAGAGACAAAGAGAATAAAAGAGAAAGAGTGAGAGAACGTGAGATAGAGAGAGAGAGAGAGAGAGAGAGAGAGAGAGAAGCAAACAAAACATAAATATGAAGACAGGCAGATCGAACTGCAGAGAGTGCTCTAATGACATATGTGGAGACAAATACTGGTAGACAGGGACAGGTAACTGTACAGACAAAAAGCAGACAGAGACGGGTAACTGTGCAGACAAAAAGCAGACAGAAACAGGTAACTGTGCAGACAAAATGCAGACAGAAACAGGTAACTGTGCAGACAAAAAGCAGACAGGTAACTGTACAGACAAAAAGCAGATAAAAAGAGAATGGGCATCAAGGGAAGCAGAGAAACGCCAACAGAAAAATGCGCGGAGAAATAGACCGACAGACGGTTTAATGGACAAACACACAGAGGCAGATTAAAAAGGCAGAAATATAATCAGACAAACAGTTTGGCAGAGAGACAGTAAGATAGACAGACAGACATATAGATGGACAGACAGACATAGATAGACAGACAGACATATAGATGGGTAAACAGACGGACAGACAAATAGACAGACACCAGGCAGGTAGACAGACAGACAGGCAGAAAAGCATACAGACAGATAGACAGACAGACATGTAGACAGACAGACAGGTAGGTAGGCAGACAGATAGACAGACAGACAGGCAGAAAAGCAGATAGACAGACAGGTAGATAGACAGACAGACAGGTAGACAGACAGATAGACAGACAGACAGGTAGATGGACAGATAGACTGACAGACAGGTAGACAGACAGATAGACAGACAGACAGGCAGAAAAGCAGATAGACAGACAGGTAGATAGACAGACAGACAGGTAGACAGACAGATAGACAAACAGACAGACAGATAGACAGACAGACAGACAGACAGACAGGTAGACAGACAGATAGCACTTGAGAGCACTTACGTTTGATCCTTGGGCTCAGGGTGAAGGACGTCGTAATACTCCTCTCGTGGATGTCGAGCGCGTGACGAGCTGTTGGGAGAGACACGAGTGACGTCAACTCGATTGACTCCTCCCTGGGGACTGGTACAGACCTCCTCGCTGTTGATACTTGTTGTGATGGTGCTGGATGTAGCGGCAGTGTTGTGGTCGAACGTGTGACTATGTGTGTTGCTGTGCGTGCCGAGAGAGCCGTGTGACGAAGCTACAGCGGTGTTTGGGCCAGCAATGGTCACGTACCTATTTGCAGACTTGTAGTTGGCTGTTTTGTGACTAGCTACCATGACGTCAGTCGATGATGTCATAATGTCAGCCCAGAATCCTCAGCAATGTCCCTGACCCCAGTGAGAGATTGTGTGACCTTCACCAACTCAACGACCCATGTTCTCTCCAACCAATGTTGGCTTCAGAACGAGGCTCTGAAAGAAAATCAAAAAGAGCGGTCTGATGACGCTTCCACATACACAGTTTATATGCTCGCAGCGTTAAACATAACCCATACAGTGAGGTCATAAGGGAAAACATATAACACATACAGTGAGGACATAAGGGAAAACATATAACACATACAGTGAGGACATAAGGGAAAACATATAACCCATACAGTGAGGTCATAAGGGAAAACATAATACTTCCCCAACTCGGCGAGTCTGAAAGAATCTCTGTCTCTAGTCAGATCTCTCACAAAACGTTGCATTCACCACATCCCGTCTGAAAGTATTGTCTTTAGCAAGATCTTCCAATTCTTGTGTTGTCATGCTCAAGGTCTCCTCGATGTATTGAAAACCTTCTTCTTGGTCTGCCCCTGATGCGCCGCCCAGGAACCACACCTTCCATTATTATTCTTTCCATCCCGCCGTGTCTTTTGACGTAACCATATTTTAGTTTCCTCTGTAGAATGTTGTTTATAAGCCAGTTATTTTTAATGTTAATGTCTTTGTTATGTCTGTATTAGGAAATATATTTATTAATATGAAGTCTACTTGCGCTGCTTGCTGTTTTGTTTTAAAATACGGAGAGAGAGAGAGAGAGAAAGAGAGAGAGAGAAAGAAAGAGATAAATAGATAGTTAGACAGACAGACAGACAGACAAACAGACAGACAGACATATAGATAGATAGATAGATAGATAGATAGATAGATAGATAGATAGATAGATAGATAGATAGATAGATAGATAGATAGATAGATAGATAGATAGATAGATAGATAGATAGATAGATAGATAGATAGATAGATAGATAGATAGATAGATAGATAGATAGATAGATAGATAGATAGATTAGATAGATAGATAGATAGATAGATAGATAGATAGATAGATAGATAGATAGATAGATAGATAGATAGATAGATAGATAGATAGATAGATAGATAGATAGATAGATAGATAGATAGATAGATAGATAGATAGATAGATAGATAGATAGATAGATAGATAGATAGATAGATAGATAGATAGAAACGATAAGAGGCAACGAAAGAAAACACAACTTAAGAGGAAAAATGGTAACAAGCTGAAGCATGAAGAAGTTGAGAGAATTCAATTTCAGTAAACATGAATTTTTTGTGTTGGTCGTTCACGATTTTCTGTGGTTGGCAAACTGACAGAATGTGCCAGGAGTAATAAGAGAAATCTGTCTGTTAGAGGTTTTACGCTAACTGTCACAGCATCAGGCCCTCTAGAGGAACGCTTCTCTACCTGGTGATGGTTGCACGGGATATGTACAGGTAGGTTGAGGTGATAACGGTGGTCAAATAAGAGAGGAGTTATGGTAGAGGTGACTAAATAGGAGAAGAATTACTGTAGATGTGATTAAATATGAGAAGAGTTACTGTATAGGAGACTAAATAGGAGAAGAATTACTGTAGAGGTGACTAAATAAGAGAGGAGTTATGGCAGAGGTGACTAAATAGGAGAAGAATTACTGTAGAGGTGACTAAATAAGAGAGGAGTTATGGCAGAGGTGACTAAATAGGAGAAGAATTACTGTAGATGTGACTAAATAAGAGAGGAGATAGATGTGACTAAATACGATAAGAATTACTGCAGAGTTCACTAAATAAGAGAGGTGTTACTGTAGAGGTGACTAAACAAGAGATGAATTATGGTAGAGGTGACAAAATAAGAGAGGAATTATGGTAGAGGTGATAAAATAAGAGAGGAATTATGGTAGAGGTGATAAAATAATGGAAGAATTGTGGTAGAGGTGGCAAAATAAGAGAGGAATTATGGTAGAGGTGACAAAATAAGAGAGGAATTACGGCTAATTCAAGTTCTGTACTTATGTTATACAAACTACACTCAAGTATTTGACAGTATAAACCATGAAGAAATCATCAACGTTCTAGAACGCACAAACATCGACAGCAAAGATCTAAGAATAATAAAGAACGTGTACTGGCAACAGTTAGCGGCCACAATAATTGGAAATCGATTGAGAAACGTTTCAACGAATAAATGAAGGTGATAGACAGGGGGTTGCATTACCGTGAGATAGATTTAACATGGATTGTGAGGTTTCACAGTATGAATGATAGCCGAATACCAAAATATATATTATATGGACAAGTAGCAGATGGCAAAAACACAAGGCGGGGAGGGGGTGGCGCCCAATACTCGGATTTGAGGACGCGTGTAAACGTGACATGATGAGCCTCAACATAAACATTGCAGCCCAGGAAGACATAGCTACAGACCGCAATCTTTAGAAACACACTCTAAAGCTGCAACTCAAGCAAGAAGCAGACAGATTCTTAGAAAAAGAGAATACACGGAGAAAGTAGAGAAAAAATAACATTTCATAGGGGAGCTGCAGAATACATAGTCAAATTTGATTGAGGGGGGGGGGGGGCTACTACAGTCAACTATGACGGACGGAGGCTGCTACAGTCAACTATGACTGATGGAGGCTGCTACAGTCAACTATGACTGACGGAGGCTGCTACAGTCAACTATGACTGACGGAGGCTGCTACATTCAACTATGACTGACGGAGGCTACTACAGTCAACTATAACTGACGGAGACTACTACAGTCAACTATGACTGACGGAGGCTGCTACAGTCAACTATGACTGACGGAGGCTGCTACAGTCAACTATGACTGACGGAGGCTACTACAGTCAACTATAAGTGACGGAAACTACTACATTCAACTATGACTGACGGAGGCTGCTACAGTCAACTATAACTGACGGAGACTACTACATTCAACTATGACTGACGGAGGCTGCTACGGTCAACTATAACTGACGGAGACTACTACATTCAACTATGACAGACGGAGACTACTACAGTCAACTATGACTGACGGAGGCTACTACAGTCAACTATGACTGACGGAGGCTACTACAGTCAACTATAAGTGACGGAAACTACTACATTCAACTATGACAGACGGAGGCTGCTACGGTCAACTATAACTGACAGAGACTACTACATTCAACTATGACTGACGGAGGCTGCTACGGTCAACTATAACTGACGGAGACTACTACATTCAACTATGACAGACGGAGACTACTACAGTCAACTATGACTGACGGAGGCTACTACAGTCAACTATAACTGACGGAGACTACTACAGTCAACTATGACTGACGGAGTCTGCTACAGTCAACTATGACTGACGGAGGCTACTACAGTCAACTATAAGTGACGGAAACTACTACATTCAACTATGACTGACGGAGGCTGCTACAGTCAACTATAACTAACGGAGACTACTACATTCAACTATGACTGACGGAGGCTGCTACGGTCAACTATAACTGACGGAGACTACTACATTCAACTATGACAGACGGAGACTACTACAGTCAACTATGACTGACGGAGGCTACTACAGTCAACTATGACTGACGGAGGCTACTACAGTCAACTATAAGTGACGGAAACTACTACATTCAACTATGACAGACGGAGGCTGCTACGGTCAACTATAACTGACGGAGACTACTACATTCAACTATGACTGACGGAGGCTGCTACGGTCAACTATAACTGACGGAGACTACTACATTCAACTATGACAGACGGAGACTACTACAGTCAACTATGACTGACGGAGGCTGCTACAGTCAACTATGACTGACGGAGGCTACTACAGTCAACTATAACTGACGGAGACTACTACATTCAACTATGACTGACGGAGGCTGCTTCAGTCAACTATGACTGACGGAGGCTGCTACAGTCAACTATGACTGACGGAGACTACTACAGTCAACTATGACTGACGGAGGCTACTACAGTCAACTATGTCTGATGGAGGCTACTACAGTCAACTATGTCTGACGGAGGCTACTATAGTCAATTATAACTGACGGAGACTACTACAGTCAACTATAACTGACGGAGATTACTACAGTCAACTATAACTGACGGAGATTACTACAGTCAACTATGACTGACGGAGACTACTACAGTCAACTATGACTGACGGAGGCTACTACAGTCAACTATGTCTGACGGAGGCTACTATAGTCAATTATAACTGACGGAGACTACTACAGTCAACTATAACTGACGGAGATTACTGCAGTCAACTATGACTGACGGAGGCTACTACAGTCAACTATGTCTGACGGAGGCTACTATAGTCAATTATGACTGAAGGAGGCTACTATAGTCATTTATGACTGACAGAGGCTACTACAGTCAACTATGTCCTACGGAGGCTACTACAGTCAATTATGACTGACGGAGGCTACTACAGTCAATTATGACTGACGGAGGCTACTACAGTCAACTATGTCTGACGGAGGCTACTACAGTCAATTATGACTGACGGAGGCTACTACAGTCAATTATGACTGACGGAGGCTACTACAGTCAACTATGTCTGACAGAGGCTACAACAGTCAATTATAACTGACGGAGGCTACTACAGTCAACTATGTCTGACGGAGGCTACTACAGTCAACTATGTCTGACGGAGGCTACTACAGTCAACTATGACTGACGGAGGCTACTACAGTCAACTATGTCTGACAGAGGCTACTACAGTCAATTATGACTGACGGAGGCTACTACAGTCAACTATGTCTGACAGAGGCTACTATAGTCAATTATAACTGACGGAGGCTACTACAGTCAACTATGTCTGACAGAGGCTACTACAGTCAATTATGACTGACGGAGGCTACTACAGTCAATTATGACTGACGGAGGCTACTACAGTCAACTATGACTGACGGAGACTACTACAGTCAACTATGACTTACGGAGGCTACTACAGTCAACTATGACTGACGGAGGCTACCACAGTCAACTATGACTGGTAGGAAGTCGGGAACAGAAAATTGGGCTGAAACATGTTCACCTTTAAAGGAGTAAAGGCACCAAGACGCAGTGAGGTGCACAGAGATGCATAGAAACACATGAAGCAGAAACCTATGGAGCAGAAACACACAATAGAAACTTTGAAACAGAAACATATAATAAGAAACACATGAAGCAGAAATACATAAAAGAAACACATAATAGATACGCATAAAGCAGAAACGCATAATTGAACACATGAAACAGAAACATATAATAGAAACACATGAAGCAGAAACACACAACAGAAACACACAACAGAAACAAGTGTAGCAGAAACACACAACAGAAACACATGAAAAAGAAACATATAATAGAAAAACATGTAACAAAAACACACAACAGAAACACATGTAGCAGAAACACACAGTAGAAACACATAAAAATGAAATGTGCAATATAAACACATGAAGCAGAAACACATAATAGAAACACATGAAACAGAAACACATATAAGAAATACATGAAACAGAAACACATAAAAGAAACACATGAAGCAGAAACACATAATATAAACACATGAAGCAGAAACACATAATAGAAACACAAGAAAGAAGGTGAAACACATAATAAAACACATGAAGCAGAAACACATAATAGAAACACCTTAAACAGAAACATATAACAGAAACACACGAAACATAAACACATAATAGAAACACATGCAGCTGAAACACACGAAACAGAAAAACATGAAATAGAGAACCATGAAAAGTTAATGGACGAAATGAAATGAGCGAGTTTAAATGTGTTCATCTAGACAGAGGTGGTTATTGAAAGAACAGAGCATAGATCTCTGTATTTAGGTAAGCGAGTGGAATTCGTTGAATTGTTGTTGTTGTAGCGTTCGCCATCTTTCAACTCTGACGAAGTCCCTAGAGACTAGAAACTGTATTGCGCATGTTAATCCATTTTTACATGGCAGCCGTGTGCACAGGGGTCTCTCGCCGCACAGGCAGATAACTCTGACTTCGGATGTACTCATGTTTTTTTCCGTCGATGAGTAACTGACGTTTCAAGCCGGGCCTCGCTGCTGAGACCAGGGGTGGTTGCCGCAGAGAGAAATCATAAATAAAAATTCCAACCGGTGTGGCCGAGATTTGAACCCACAACCTCTCTGTCTTGAGGCCGGCATCTTGCCTCGAGACCAACCATTGGAATTGAAAAAAATGCACCACCGATAATCAGGTCAAAGGTTAACGACCTACAAGTTATGCTAATGATGAGGGTCAACACTGGAGGTCCTGCATATACAAGTGATCAGTTGAATAAATTATGAGACGTGCATGTTATGACATGGGTCGGGTTGATTGCTCGAGCCGTCAATATCATAACTTATTATATTGATATCTTCCTCATGTGTACGCCATTTTTCTGTATGCTCGTGTATTCATATATTAATAACCATCATCATTATCATGTTCCACACCGGCTGGTGTAGGCGATCAAATACTTTAATAATTCTCTGTCCACGGTGCATCGTATCAATTCTGTTCTTGACTGTGTACCATGTCATGACACCAAGCTATCTAGTACCTTCTCTCATTGTCGTCCGCGATCTCTCTTTCCCTGTATTTTGCCGACTGTTACCAAGTACTCCACGATCCTTTGCCCATGATGTGCTGATTGTTACTTGTTGATGTTTCTTATGGGCTCTCTTTTTTGTGCTGGTTTCGCTGAGAATGTCCTCGTTGAGAATGTCCTCGCTGAGAACGTCCTCGCTGAGAATGTCCTCGTTGAGAACTTCCTCGTTGAGAATGTCATCGCTGAGAATGTCCTCGCTGAGAATGTCCTCGCTGAGAACATCCTCGTTGAGAATGTCGTCGCTGAAAAGGTCCTCGCTGAGAACATCCTCGTTGAGAATGTCTTCGCTGAGAAGGTCCTTGTTGAGAATGTCCTCGTTGAAAATGTCCTCGCTGAGAATGTTCTCGTTGAGAATGTCCTCGCTGAGAAGGTCCTCGTTGAGAATGTCCTCGTTGAAAATGTCCTCGTTGAAAATGTCCTCGTTGAGAATGTCCTCGCTGAGAATGTTCTCGTTGAGAATGTCCTCGTTGAAAATGTCCTCGCTGAGAATATCCTTGCTGAGAACTTCCTCGTTGGGAATGTCCTCGCTGAGAAGGTCCTCGTTGAGAATGTCCTCGTTGAAAATGTCCTCGTTGAGAATGTCCTCGTTGAAAATGTCCTCGTTGGTTTTTTTAAATTTAAAATTCGTGGACTTCTCTCAATAGTGTAGGCGTATTCGATTCTCAGTAACGTCAAAGATTCGCTGACATCTTGGTTGAAAAAAGAACTCTGACTCGTGCGCCACACTGGCAATGCGACCCTTATTCTCAAGCTCTGCACCTTCCCCCCATCCCAGAAAGGGGATAAACTCCATAATGATGGATTTTTTTATGTTCGTAGATCTGTGATGTAGGAATTGATGTATGGAGTGATGCACGACGTGATGTACAACGTGATGTATTCATGATATCCACGGTAGTGTAAGGGGGAGGTAGTGTTGGGTATAATATGTGATGGGTGATCTATGTACGTAAAGGTACGGAATGATCTGTGAGGTGATGTACGGGGTAATCAATGAGGTGACGTACGGAAAGATCTATGAGGTAATGTACTGGGTGATCTGTGAGGTGATATATGGGGTGATCTATGAAGTGATGTACGGAGTGATCTATGAGGTGATATACGGGGTGATATATGAGGTGATGTATAGAGTGATCTATGAGGTGATGTACGGAGTGATCTATGAGGTGATATACGGAGTGATCAATGAGGTGATGTACGGAGTGATCTATGAGGTGATGTACGGAGTGATCTATGAGGTGATGTACTGAATGATCTGTGAGGTGATATACGGGATGATCTATGAGGTGATATACGGGGTGATATATGAGGTGATGTACGGAGTGATCTATGAGGTGATATACGGAGTGATCTATGAGGTGATGTACTGGATGATCTGTGAGGTGATATACGGGGTGATCTATGAGGTGATATACGGGGTGATCTCTGAGGTGATAAATGGGGTGATCTATGAGGTGACGTACGAGGTGATATGTGAGGTGATATACTGGGTGATCTGTGAAGTGATAAATGGAGTGATCTGTGAGGTGATATATAGGGTGATCTGTGAGGTGATGTACGGGGTGATCTGTGAGGTGATATACGGGGTGGTCAATGAGGTGATATACGGGGTAATCTGTGAGGTGATGTACGGGGTGATCTGTGAGGTGATGTACGGGGTGATCTGTGAGGTGATGTAGGGATGATCTATGAGGTGATGTACGGGGTGAAGTTGATTGTGGTATACAATGTTATATACGATGTGTTATATACGATGTGTTATATACGATGTGTTATATACGATATGTTATAAACGAGACTATGTACATCGTTATTGAAGCCTGAGAAATATGAACCTGATATGAGAAAGAGTAAGAGAAGATAAAATAAAAGGTGTTCAAGGATAAGACAAAGATTAAGCAAAGATAGACAACCATTAAGCTAAAATAAGATAACGATTAAGCCAAGATAAGACAAAAATTAAGCTGAGGCAAGACAAAGATTAATCAAAGATAAGACCGAGATAAGACAAAGTTGAAATCAAGATAGACAAAGATTAAGCCAAGATTAAATAAAGACTAATAAAAAAACAATTATTAAGCCAAGATAAGACAAAGATAGGACAAAGATTAAACCAAGATAAGACAAAGATAGGACAAAGATTAAACCAAGATAAGACAAAGATTAAACCAAGATAAGACAAAGATAGGACAAAGATTAAACCAAGATAAGACAAAGATAAAATAAAGATAGGACAAAGATTAAACCAAGATAAGACAAAAATAAGACAAAGACAAGACAAAGATTAACCCAAGATAAGACACAAATTAAACCATGATAAGACAAAGATAAGACAAAGATTAATCCAAGATAAGACAAAGGTAAGACAAAGATAAGACACATATAAAGCCGGGATAAGACAAAGGTAGGACAAAGATAAGACAAAGATTAAACCAAGATAAGACAGAGATAAGACAAAGACTGGGACCAACAACAAAACTAACACCCAAGAGTTGTTACTCACATAAAAGATTGCACAGAAAAAAAGGGGAGAGCATCAAGGAGAGAGTCGCTGGAAGTGAATCAACAAAGAAATATTTCAGTGAAAGGCTTTTGAAGTGATCAAGAGAGTCGTTTAGCCCTTTTAAGAGTGTTATTTTGCTGATAGCGACCATAATCGTGGATTTATCGAGAATCATTTGACAATAAAATGGCATTTGCTGCCACATAAGATGCGTTCGATTAGGAGAAATGTTCCAAAAATCGAGAACATCAAACGGAGAAATATTACATCAACACAGCATCAAGGGAATAATATCAACTAAATGCAAAGAGGCAGGAAGATTTATTTGAATACATGTTTAGCGCAAAGTGTTTGTAATAACTAGTGATATCAGGAAAAATATGGGTAAAAGAAACCGAGGTCAAACTAAGTTGATAGATTTGAGTAAGACGGTAGTGAAGAGATACTAGAAATCATTGAAGTTGTGGTCGTGGTGGGGCTTGATCGTAACAAGTTACAGCACGTGATCGCGATGATAAAGCTAACGATGGTGTTCCAAGATTTCCTCATTAAATAACAAAATATAGAAGAGGGTGCTCATGGAAAGATACGAATAATCAACACTTGATTGGCACACCAGGGCACAGCTTATCATAATGATACACACCTGGTACCAAGCAGGTGACGTCACAACAACCACAGAGGCTCAATAACCTCAGTCTAAATGACATGATGGCATACACAAAGATAGGACACACTAAAATGAGAATACCACTTTCTATAACTGTGTCCATCATCAGGACAAAAATATCCAAAACAGAAATCTTATCTAGAAAATGGCGAAAATTGTGACCTCCAAATTGAAAATAGTTCATGGGGAATCGGAGTACCCAAAAGGTAAGCCTTTAGTAGGAAAACAAACTACCAAAAAGGTATGCCATTAATAGGAAAACAGACTACCCAAAAGGTTTGCCATTAGTAGGAAAACAAACTACCGAAAAGGTGTGCCATTAGCAGGAAAACAGACTACCTAAAAGGTGTGTCACTAGTAGGAAAAATATTGTCAAAAACTGAGTACTTGTGTGTAATAGAAGCAGAGGCAGACAAGACTAACATGATGGACAAATCAACCTATGACAATCTGCACCATCAAAACAAGTGACAGAGCGAAATGGCGCTCCATGGTAGCCAACCTTCAATGCGGAGACGGCACTCAGTGATGATGAAACAAACGGTAATAAATAAACTTTGAGGGATAGCCAAGCAGTTAAACAAGTAGGTAAACAAGTAGTTAAACAATTGGTAATAAATAGACTTCTGGGATAGCCACGCAGTTAAACAAGTAGGTAAACAAGTAGGTAAACAAGTAGTTAAACAATTGGTAATAAATAGATTTCGGGGATAGCCAAGCAGTTAAACAAGTAGTTAAACAATTGGTAATAAATAGACTTCTGGGATAGCCAAGCAGTTAAACAAGTAGTTAAACAATTGGTAATAAATAGACTTCTGGGATAGCCAAGCAGTTAAACAAGTAGTTAAACAATTGGTAATAAATAGACTTCGGGGATATCCAAGCAGTTAAACAAGTAGTTAAACAATTGGTAATAAATAGACTTCGGGGATAGCCAAGCAGTTAAACAAGTAGGTAAACAAGTAGGTAAACAAACGGTAATAAATAGACATTGAGGATAGCAGTTCAACAACGTTGCATAAAGGTCTCATTTCTAGACACGATCATCTACAGTAGGTCCAGTGTGTTTGGTCTGGAATTGTGGAGGGTTACGCCATCTCCTCATCAGTGGCGTAGATGGAAGGGGCAAGGAAGGGAGGATGGAGGAGCATATGTCCCCGGACGAAGCATCCAGAAGCGTCACATTGATCATTATTACCCTAATTATTTTACTTTTTTTTTTCACCCATTTCATGCCTTGAAATAAGCTACAAAATGCAGGTTTCCATGTTCTAAATGCAGGTTTCCATGTTCTAAATGCAAGTTTTCATGTTCTAAATGCAGGTTTCCATGTTCTAAATGCAGGTTTCCATGTTCTAAATGCAAGTTTTAATGTTCTAAATGCAGGTTTCCATGTTCTAAATGCAGGTTTCCATGTTCTAAATGCAGGTTTCCATGTTCTAAAACTCACAAATTTCCGGAAAAGGAAACTTCATTATGACCCACACTTTGTCACGAGAGGGCGTGAAAACTGACTTTGTCACGGGCGCTGAAATACATGGCTACGCCTCTGCTTCTCATCACGGCGACCTATTCTTCTCTGATCGGTTCTGAGACGGGAGTGCACTTTCATCAAGCCAGTTACAATTGACTACCTCTGTTTTGTCGGGGAAATAAAACGAAGCAAACTAGAGAGCACTAATTAAGTTGGCTAAGGGATACATTTCCCAATGGCGTGCGCATGTCTGTAAATTGCTGAAATTGACTGACTACATTTAGGGCCTGTCTCTTGTATTTTTTTTTTTAACTGAGTATAAAGCAATTATCAGAAGAATGTTGAAAGTCCCCTCAACAGCTAAAAAGACCAACAAGGAAATTCTCAAAGAGACCAACACAAAATTGGAGCTCCTTAGAAAAATCAGAAAGAAAATCAACATTTTTCAGGCACATCATGTGAAGAGGAAAGTTGGAATACTTGGTTACAACTGGCAAAATACAGGGAAAGAGAGATCACGGACTGAAAAGAGAGAAATACTGGATAGCTTGGTGTCATGGCTTGGAAAACAGTCAACAACAGAACTGATACGATGCACGGTAGATAGAAATTTGTGGAAGGCCATAATCACCAACGCTAACCAGTATGGCACATGATGATGATGATGATGATGATAATGATGATGATGATGATGATGATGATAATGATGATGATGATGATAATGATAAATCAATGTGGCAATAAAATATCTACAGCCGTTATATCCTTGAAATTGCCAGTATAGTTACCAAATGTATAACATTGTCCTAGACTTAAAAACACAATGCAAGTAAGCACTGCGCCGTCACAGAAGCAGTGTAAAGATGTCAGCCACACTTGCGGCACAAATCAGAGAGGGTTAACGTTCCTTGACGTCGATTTCTGTTGCAGAAGGAGTGAAACTCAATGATATTCATCAAGAAGTCGTTAACTCTCTCCGCACGTTTCGCCGCACTGTGCGCCAATGCGATTCCGGCAACGTACGTTTCGCCGCATAGTGCGCCACGCACAATTTGATTAGTGTGAACGCCATCAAACCATATTCTTTTTACATGTCTTGTATCATCTGGATATTGGTGAAATCTAATCCCTTGTTCAATTATCTAAACATTCATATATAATATGTTATATGTTAGATAAATATAAAAATATAGATTGATTCTTCAAACCATGAACAATTTTGTCTCTGAAATCTCTTCTGTTGCGTCGATAAAAAAGCTTCCGTACGGAAGTCATTTAATGGGAAAGTGTGTTCGTTCTTTCAGCCAGCGCTGCACATGTACCAGAACACGTCAACTTCAAGTCTAGATTCTTTTCCTGTATGAGATGACGATTCCTTACAGATAGTGGGAAATTTTCCTTTTAGCTGACAATTCATTATTTCATTTTTCATGACGTCATAGGTATCTTGTAGTATATTACGTGGCAAGTAAAGTGCCTAACAATGTCGACACGACACAAACATAAACATTGGTCATAACAGCTAACATGGACCGTAATAGTTAATATGGATCATAACAACAACATAGATTATAACAATTAATATGGATCATAACAACAACATAGATTATAACAGGTAACATATACCATAACAAGAACATGGATCAAATAACAACATGGAGAAACAGCAACAACTATTTAACGTACCCTGAAAAACAAAATAAAAACAAATTACATTTGATGTAGTAAGTCAAGAGCCCGGTCACGCCAAGTGGTGTATGGGGAATACGGTATTAATGACCATAGTTTGTGCATACCTTCGGCACTGTGATGTTTGGGGTAATGTGGTCGGTATTACGTCCGTACCTCGTTACTTTCCCAGAAAAAATTCCGGTACCCGTTTAAGGCTAGGTGAACCCAGAGGCCGTCGATTAGAGTGGAGCCCTACCTCTCATCCTTTGTAGTCCAGTTCACTAACCACTGAGCTATCGCAGCTCCCTGTTTGCTGTTGTGCTTGTCAATTAATCCAGATATTTTACGAAGACAATTTATGTCTGTTGCTGGACATGTCAGTTAATTGAACGTGTTTCACACAAGGAAGGAAGGGAAACACACATTTACACAAATAAGAAACGATATTTCGGTCAAGGATGACGAGAACTCAGTTCAGTGTCTGCCTGTACAAGACAACAGACGAAAGATAAACGGCTGGCTCAGAACACGACAACAGACGAAAGATAAACGGCTGGCTCAGAACACGACAACAGACGAAAGATAAACGGCTGGCTCAGAACACGACAACAGACGAAAGATAAACGTCTGGTGTCAGAATACGACAACAGACGAAAGATAAACGGTTAGGGTCTGAAGACGACAACAGACGAAAGATAAACGGCTGGCTCAGAACACGACAACAGACGAAAGATAAACGGCTGGCTCAGAACACGACAACAGACGAAAGATAAACGTCTGGTGTCAGAATACGACAACAGACGAAAGATAAACGGTTAGGGTCTGAAGACGACAACAGACGAAAGATAAACGGTTAGGGTCAGAACACGACAACAGACGAAAGATAAACGTCTGGTGTCAGAATACGACAACAGACGAAAGATAAACGGTTAGGGTCTGAAGACGACAACAGACGAAAGATAAACGGCTGGCTCAGAACACGACAACAGACGAAAGATAAACGGCTGGCTCAGAACACGACAACAGACGAAAGATAAACGTCTGGTGTCAGAATACGACAACAGACGAAAGATAAACGGTTAGGGTCTGAAGACGACAACAGACGAAAGATAAACTGTTAGGGTCAGAACACGACAACAGACGAAAGATAAACGTCTGGTGTCAGAATACGACAACAGACGAAAGATAAACGTCTGGTGTCAGAATACGACAACAGACGAAAGATAAACGTCTGGTGTCAGAATACAACAACAGCCGAAATATAAACGGACGAAGTTAGAAAACGACAACAGACGAAAGATAAACGGTTGGGTCAGAACACGACAACAGACGAAAGATAAACGGTTGGGTCAGAACACGACAACAGACGAAAGATAAACGTCTGGTGTCAGAATACGACAACAGACGAAAGATAAACGGCCGAAATTAGAAAACGACAACAGACGAAAGATAAACGGCTGGAGTCAGAACAAGACAACAGACGAAAGATAAACAGCTAGAGTCAGAACAAGACAACAGACAGACAGTTTCAGCAATCTCTCTCGAAAATGAAAACTTATGACAACAGGAAAAATGGCAATTTCAATCTTTGGTAACTTGACATCACATTGTATCTGACCGGCGTTGATTGTTTCTGCAGCTGGCTGGTTACACACACTTGTCATTTCGTTCAGTCACATAACACCTGTCTCAGGTCTAAGACTTGTAAAAAAAAAACGACACTGTCCTCAAGCGATCATCAAATGCAGCGTCATTTCCCAATAAATGATCATCAATCACTGCGTCATTCCCCAATAAAAAATTTACAATCACCGCGTTATTGCCAAATAAAAGATGTACAATCTCTGCGTTATTTCACAATAAACGATCTAAAACCACTGCGGCACTCCCCAATAAAAGATCTACAATAACTACGTCACTCCCCAATAAAAGATCTACAATAACTGCGTCACTCCCCAATAAAAGATCTACAATAACTGCGTCACTCCCCAATAAAAGATCTACAATAACTGCGTCACTCCCCAATAAAAGATCTGCAATCACTGAGTCATTCACCATAAAAAAAACTACAATCACTGCGTCACTCCCCAATAAAAGATCTACAATCACTGCGTCATTCCCCAATTAAAGATCTACAATCACTGCGTCATTCACCAATAAAAGATCTACAATCACTGCTTCATTCCCCATTAAAAAATCTACAATCACTGCGTCACTCCCCAATTAAAGATCTAAAATCACTGCGTCACTCCCCAATTAAAGATCTACAATCACTGCGTCATTACCCAATAAAAGATCTACAATCACTGCTTCATTCCCATTAAAAAATCTACAATCACTGCTTCACTCCCCAATTAAAGATCTACAATCACTGCGTCATTCTCTAATAAATGATCTACAATCACTGCTACATTCCCCAATAAATGATCTACAATCACTGCGTCATTGCCCAATTAAAGATCTACAATCACTGCGTCATTCCCCAATTAAAGATCTACAATCACTGCGTCATTCCCCATTAAAAAATCTACAATCACTGCGTCACTCCCCATTTAAAGATCTACAATCACTGCGTCACTCCCCAATAAAAGATCTACAATCACTGCGTCATTCCCTAATACATGATCTACAATCACTGCTTCATTCCCCAATTAAAGATCTACAATCACTGCGTCACTCCCCATTAAAAGATCTACAATCACTGCGTCATTCCCTAATAAATGATCTACAATCACTGCTTCATTCCCCAATAAATGATCTACAATCACTGCGTCATTCCCCAATTAAAGTTCTTTAGTCAATGCGTCCTTCACCAATTAAAGATCTACAATCACCGCGTCATTCACCAATAAAAGATCTACAATCACTGCGTTATTCACCAATAAAAGATTTACAATCACTGCGTCACTACCCAATTAAAGATCTACAATCACTGCGCCACTTCTCAATAAAATATCTACAATTACTGCGTCATTCCCTAATAAATGATCTACAATCACTGCGTCATTCCCCATTGAATAATCTACAATCACTGCGTGATTCACCAATTAAAGATCTACAGTCACTGCGTCATTCACCAATAAAAGGTCTACAATCACTGCTTCATTCCCCAATTAAAGTTTTATAATCACTGCGTCATTCACCAATTAAAGATATACAATCACTGTGTCACTTCTCAAAAAAAGATCTACAATCACTGCGTCATTCCCTAATAAATTATCTACAATCAAAGCGTCATTCCCTAATAAATGATATACAATCACTGCGTCACTCCCCAATTAAAGATCTACAATCACTGCGTCATTCCCCAATAAAAGGTCTAAAATAACTGCGTCACTCCCCAATTAAAGATCTACAATCACTGCGTCATTCCCCAACAAACGATTATAGTTAGACTTGAGTCATATCTTTACTTTTAGCCCCTGGACATGGCTTACGCGACGCCTGAAGACACAAAACCTACAGACACAAACGACGAACTAACAAAGTAAACAAATGCACTTACCTTTGACTTCCACAAACTCGGCAGCCCTGAAGGTGAGGACACTGCTAGAAGGTAAATGTTCCAAGCTATACGGTAAAATTAGCACATTTCCCGGTCAACATTTGTGTGAGCCCGTTGGGTAGCCTAACTGCTCTACAGATCACCGGACCTGAGCAGCACTAGTCCATGTCGCTACAAGTGGCTTGGTGTAAACAGCTGTCTAGTATATATCATAGCTTCCTTTCTCTAAACGTCGGTGATGGGGTCAACTCGAAAATAAGAGCGCACAGATCGGTCGTCAGCTTTTGTTGATGAAATGTTGGGCAATCTAAGGAACTGTTTTGCAATGGAGGTTGTGCGAAATCTGCGGAGAAGTAAGAATTTTAAATACGATTTTAGATTTGAAAAATAGAAAACTTGAGTTGCTCCAGGCGAAGATTTTATAGCAAAGATGTAAACAAAAAGTTAGAGTTTTGGCAAAGGTGATTGTGGAGCAAGGTCGCTGTTTCGCTGGAAATATCGATCTGCTCGTTACAGGCTCCCAGGAGAAAAGTGTTTTCTGTAGACTGTTTGTTATAGCTTGGTGAACAATCATTCCTCCTGTAGACTGGTATAGCTTGGTGAACAATCATTCCTCCTGTAGACTGGTATAGCTTGGTGCACAATCATTCCTCCTGTAGACTGTTATAGCTTGGTGAACAATCATTCCTCTTGTAGACTGTTATAGCTTGGTGAACAATCATTTTTCTTGTAGACTGGTATAGCTTGGTGAGCAATCATTCCTCCTGTAGACTGGTATAGCTTGGTGAACAATCATTCCTCTTGTAAACTGGTATAGCTTGGTGAACAATCATTCTTCTTGTAGACTGATATAGCTTGGTAAACAATCATTCTTCTTGTAGACTGTTATAGCTTGGTAAACAATCTTTCCTCTTGTAGACTGTTATAGCTTGGTAAACAATCATTCTTCTTGTTGAGTGTTATAGCTTGGTAAACAATCTTTCCTCTTGTAGACTGTTATTGCTTGGTAAACAATCTTTCCTCTTGTAGACTGTTATAGCTTGGTGAACAATCATTCCTCCTGTAGACTGTTATAGCTTGGTAAACAATCTTTCCTCTTGTAGACTGTTATAGCTTGGTAGACAATCTTTCCTCTTGTGGACTGTTATAGCTTGGTAAACAATCTTTCCTCTTGTAGACTGTTATAGCTTGGTAAACGATCTTTCCTCTTGTAGACTGTTATAGCTTGGTAAACAATCATTCCTCTTGTAGACTGATATAGCTTGGTAAACAATCATTCCTCTTGTAGACTGATATAGCTTGGTAAACAATCTTTCCTCTTGTAGACTGGTATAGCTTGGTAAACAATCTTTCCTCTTGTAGACTGATATAGCTAGGTAAACAATCTTTCCTCTTGTAGACTGGTATAGCTTGGTAAACAATCTTTCCTCTTGTACACTGTTATAGCTTGGTAAACAATATTTCCTCTTGTAGACTGATATAGCTTGGTAAACAATCTTTCCTCTTGTAGACTGATATAGCTTGGTAAACAATCTTTCCTCTTGTAGACTGTTATAGCTTGGTAAACAATCTTTCCTCTTGTAGACTGTTATAGCTTGGTAAACAATCTTTCCTCTTGTAGACTGGTATAGCTTGGTAAACAATCTTTCCTCTTGTAGACTGTTATAGCTTGGTAAACAATCTTTCCTCTTGTAGACTGTTATAGCTTGGTAAACAATCTTTCCTCTTGTAGACTGTTATAGCTTGGTAAACAATCTTTCCTCTTGTAGACTGTTATAGCTTGGTAAACAATCATTCCTCTTGTTGACTATTATAGCTTGGTAAACAATCATTCCTCTTGTAGACTGATATAGCTTGGTAAACAATCTTTCCTCTTGTAGACTGGTATAGCTTGGTAAACAATCTTTCCTCTTGTAGACTGATATAGCTAGGTAAACAATCTTTCCTCTTGTAGACTGGTATAGCTTGGTAAACAATCTTTCCTCTTGTACACTGTTATAGCTTGGTAAACAATATTTCCTCTTGTAGACTGATATAGCTTGGTAAACAATCTTTCCTCTTGTAGACTGATATAGCTTGGTAAACAATCTTTCCACTTGTAGACTGTTATAGCTTGGTAAACAATCTTTCCTCTTGTAGACTGTTATAGCTTGGTAAACAATCTTTCCTCTTGTAGACTGGTATAGCTTGGTAAACAATCTTTCCTCTTGTAGACTGTTATAGCTTGGTAAACAATCTTTCCTCTTGTAGACTGTTATAGCTTGGTAAACAATCTTTCCTCTTGTAGACTGTTATAGCTTGGTAAACAATCATTCCTCTTGTAGACTATTATAGCTTGGTAAACAATCATTCCTCTTGTAGACTGATATAGCTTGGTAAACAATCATTCCTCCTGTAGACTGGTATAGCTTGGTAAACAATCATTCCTCCTGTAGACTGTTATAGATTGGTAAACAAACATTCTCCATATAGACTGCTAATACACGGTAAACAATCATTCTCCGCCTAGATTCCTATAACTCACTAAACAATAACCAATCAATGAAAACTGATAACAACAGAGTAAATAAAACAATGAAGAATCAGAACAATGAATCGTTAGAACAATGAAATATGAAAACAATAGAGTCACAACTATGGAACGTCAAACAATGAAGACAGAAATTAGAACAAACAATGACAGCCAGAACAACGAAGCGTTAGAACAATGAAATATGAAAACAATAGTCACAACTATGGAACGTCAAACAATGAAGACAGAAATTAGAACAAACAATGACAGCCAGAACAACGAAGCGTTAGAAAACTAAAGCGTTTAAACAATCGAAACACAATGAAGAAGTTGAGATCAACACAGAGCTGAAGCTGTGCGACAGTGTTGACAACAAGATCAAGGCGTCTTTGTGGTGTGGACTATGAATCTCGTGTAAAAAGAAAAATATACTTTCCTCACATTTGGTTGACTGTTGATTGTTTCATACATGATTGGCTGCATAATTCATGAATTGTTATGCAAATCATTATTTGTTATATAATGTTTAATATAATTAACATTTTTACACATTTCATGATTTGCAACACAATTCGTGATTTTTTTAAACCTATTTTTTTTTATTTACAAAATCTTCTTCTTCTTCTACCTTTTTTTTAGTTCCCAGTGGAGCATAGGTTTTCAACAAACACTTTCCAGGCCGTTCTGTTTTTTGCCATTCTTTTAAGATCATTTCATGTCTTTCCCATCATCGTCATCTCTGATTCTATCTGTCTTCTCTAAGAATACCTTGGTCTTTCTCTTTGTCTTTTCTCCTGGGGATTCCAAAAAGGGCCTGTTGTGTAATACTCTCAGTTGGCTTCCGTAGTGTGTGTGTCCTATCCAGCACCATCGTCTTCGCTGTATCTCTTTATCCACTGGTATTTGACTGGTACATTTCCATAATTCTATGTTAGTGATTTTGACCTGCCATTTCCATCCTTTTATTCTGCGTAAGCAACCATTAATGAAAGTTTGTATCTTCATGATTGTCAATTTTGTTGTTCTCCATGTTTCACAGCCATATAATAGGACCGACTTAACATTTGAGTTGAACATTTTTATTTTTGTATTTAACCTAATTTCTTTGGATTTCCATATGTTTCCCAGTGCAATGAAAGCTCCTCTTGCTTTTGATATCCTTATTTTGGTATCATTTTCTGTTCCTCCCTCTTTATCTATATTACTGCCCAGATATATGTAAGATTGTACGTCTAGTAGAGGTAATTCTCCTAATTTTATTTGGTTATTGCCAACTGCATTAATTCTCATAATGTTGGTCTTATCTCTGTTTATCTTCAGTCCTAGCTGTTGTGATCTCTCATCAAGTAATCTCATTTTATCCTGCATCTGTTGATGGTTGTGTGATATGAGAGCTATGTCAACAGCAAAGTCTAAATCATCAAGTTGTTTGGTCAGTGACCACTGGATCCCATTTCTGTTTTGAGTAATTTTCATAATCCAAATCTATGGCCAGTAGAAAGATAAACTGAGACAGAAGGCATCCCTACCTTACTCCTGTTCTTATTTCAAATGCTCCTGTAAGCTGTTCTTCGTGCACCACACTACATTTCGTTCCTTCATACATTGTTTTTATCAGGTTAATAAACTTTATGGGATTCCGTAATGACTCAGCAACTTCCAAAGCATTCTTCTATCTAAACTATCAAATGCCTTTTCGTAATCTATGAATCCAATATAAAGTGGGTATTTTAGTTCTAAACTTTGTTCAACAATTATACGTAGAGTTTTGCAAGATAACAAACAAATAAAATTTATTATAAAATATTTGCAAGATAACAAACAAAATTCATGACTGATTTAATTATTTCTAAATCGATTTTGATTCAAAACTGGCCGCAGATGTGCAATATATGCAATCTTCAAATTCAACATTCACGGAAATCACATGTGCAATCTTCAAATTTAAAATCAAAGGAAATCAAAGATGTGCAGTCGTTTCAAATTAAACATCCAGGGATCACACAGGTGCGAAGTCTCCAAATCAAACATCCAGGAATCACACAGGTGTGAAATATCCAAATCAAACATCCAGGGATCACACAGGTGCGAAGTCTTCAAATCAAACATCCACGCGTCAAACAGATGTGCAGTCTTCAAGTTTAAGAAACGAACACTCCTGACAAATATGAAACGTGCACCTTTCATGCGAGTGACTATCATTTGATATAGTTGAATGTTTGATATAGTTGAATGTTTGATATAGTTGATATAGTTGAATGAGATCACATCTCAACATCTGAAGCCTTTATCCAGCTTCCACTTTAATCAAATGTCTTCATTACAAGCACCAGCCTCCCCCCACATGACGAACACACAATCTACCATCTCCAGGCACCTGCCAGAGATCAACGCCCCCCCCCACTTCAAATAAAGAATTTGGTCCAGGAACCACCCTCCCTGGAACACCCCCTCACCTTTCCTGATATTCATGACCTTGTCTGGCTTCTGCCGCTCCTGAGATGTACCTCAAGACACATCGTGCCCTGTAACCATCAAAGATCACACAAGGTACTTCCATGTCTGCTTCTATTCATCAAAGCTCATGTCAACGAGAACAATCAACGGCAGCCATTTATCTCAAATATGATGATGAATGGCTGAGCAAGGGGGGGGGGGGGGGGTGGCGCTCTTTGTTATTTGTTGTTTCTTTTATTTTGATATATCATTTTTTTAAATGTCTGTCTTTATCAAAACATCATGGCTGATATGAAAAGCCTTTCTGTTGTTATCAACATCTTCAATGATAAATCAAATTCAACAGTATTTTTTTTTATGAAGCTAATTGATAAAGAGGAAAGTTGGAATACGTGGTTACAACTGGCAAAATGCAAGGAAAGAGAGATCGCGGACGACAAAGAGAGAAAATACTAGA
>JAVIAB010000139.1:13456834-13521834 GCA_032433765.1 Megaustenia siamemsis | reverse complement strand
TACCCTGTACTAATATTACTTTATGTCAACATTTATTTTACTCTACTTTCATCATCATTGAGTGCCGTCTCCGCATCGAAGGTTGGCTACCATGGAGCGCCATTCCACTCTGTCTCTTGCTTTGATGGTGCAGTTGCCATAAGCTGACTTGTCCATCTTTTGATGTTACTCGTCCATGTTAGTCATGGTCTGCCTCTGCCTCTTTTACCTTGTATTTTCCCTTCTAATATTACTTTTATTAGACTGTTGTGTCTTTTAACATGACCACAAAATTTCATTTATCTTGCTCTAATTGTGTTTAGTAGTTCTTTTTTCATTTTTAGTTGTTTTAAAACTTCTTTGTTTGTTATTTTTTCTTTTCATCCATTTCTACCTATTCTTCTATAAATCCACATTTCAAAGGCTTCAATTTTCTGTTCTGTTTTCTGGTCTAATGTCCATGTTTCTGCACCATACAGGAATATTGAGAAGATATAACATTTTGCTATTCTTAGTTTCAGCCCTGGTGTTATTTGTTTTGATGTTAGTATATTTTTCATGGCATTGAAATTACTTTTTGCCATTCCTATTCTTTTATTTATTTCAGTTGTACATTTTCCATCACTGGTTATAGTATGTCCCAGGTAGTTGTAGCTCTGGACTGTCTTCAACTTTGATATTTAATTGTAGGTCTTGAGAATTTTCTTTGTTTTCTACTTTATGTCAACATTTATCTAACTCTACTTTATGTCAACATTTATCTAACTCTACTTCATGTCAACCTTTATGTATCTACTTTATGTCAACATTTAGCTAACTCTACTTTATGTCAACATTTATCTAACTCTACTTCATGTCAACCTTTATGTATCTACTTTATGTCAATTTTTATCCAACTCTACTTTATGTCAATATTTATCTAACTCTACTTTATCTCAATATTTATCTAACTCTACTTTATCTCAATATTTATCTAACTCTACTTTATCTCAATATTTATCTAACTCTACTTTATCTCAATATTTATCTAACTCTACTTTATCTCAATATTTATCTAACTCTACTTTATCTCAATATTTATCTAACTCTACTTTATCTCAATATTTATCTAACTCTACTTTATCTCAATATTTATCTAACTCTACTTTATCTCAATATTTATCTAACTCTACTTTATCTCAATATTTATCTAACTCTACTTTATCTCAATATTTATCTAACTCTACTTTATCTCAATATTTATCTAACTCTACTTTATCTCAATATTTATCTAACTCTACTTTATCTCAATATTTATCTAACTCTACTTTATCTCAATACTTATCTAACTCTACTTATCTCAATATTTATCTAACTCTACTTTATCTCAATATTTATCTAACATTACTTTACTACCTTCTGATAATAAATATTACTTTGTTGAATTCTTACCTATTTGTCATTTGCTGCACAGAGTAGAAAGAAAAACTACTTTGGTGCGCAATTCTCCGTAATATGTTTGGGAGATACGAGTTGTACATCATATCACACAATATTCGGTGCTAGGAGAAAAGCTGCCAGGCTGGCGGGAACAGCTGCCGTGGTTGACGGACATGCAATGGAGAGGGATGATATTCTGAATGCCCTAAAGGAGCTAGGGCACGCTGATGATTCAGTCAACAATCATGAACCAACAAACATGTCCAGACTGTACGAATCATCATCATCATCATCGGGTGCCGTCTCCGCAACGAAGGTTGGCTACCATAGATCGCCATTCCACAATATCAGGTACCACTGTACGAATATCATGTTAAAACTGGGGATGCCATACAGGAGAGATACGCGGGGAGACACAGAGGGATAGTGAAGCAACACAGAACTGGAGTCGTCAGTCTTCAGACGCTGAGGAAAATACTGGGGAGATCTGAGCACTTTTGGATCTGTTCCACGTGCAGTGAGGATGATCCGTCAATAAGACGCTACCTGTTTGCTCAAACATTGCCATCCAACTGTTGATGGCGTCTGATCACCTATGGGGTTACCCGGAATGTTGTGATGTCAACCCAGGAGCTTGATATTAGCCTGTGCACCAAATAGTAGTCTCCAACAGTACCAAGGGTGCCTAGTTATATATAGTAACAAAACGTATGCAACATTTTTTTAACGCCGTGCCGTTTGTAACATCCATTACTGTTTACATGGCCGTTTGTAGCATTCATTACCCTTTACATGACCATATGTAACTTCCATTACTGTTTACATGGCCGTTTGTAACATTCATTACTGTTTACATGGCCGTTTGTAAGATCCATTACTGTTTACATGGCCGTTTGCAACATTCATTACCGTTTCTATGACCGTTTGTAACATCATTACTGTTTACATGACCGTTTGTAAGATTCATTACTGTTTACATGGCCGTTTGTAGCATTCATTATTGTTTACATGACCATGTGTAACATCCATTACTGTTTACATGACCCTTTGTAACATCCATTGCTGTTTACATGGCCGTTTGTAATATTCATTACCGTTTACATGACCGTTTGTAACATTCAGTACTGTTTACATGACCGTTAGTAAGATCGATTACTGTTTACATATCCGTTTGTAATATTCATTACCGTTTACATGACTGTTTGTAACATTCATTACCGTTAACGTGAAGCTACTAAAAGCGGGAGAAATTGTCCAAGTGAATAAATAAATGATTATTGCGACAGAGTCCAGCATTTACAGGTGTGACTCCTGTCAATAACAGAGACTACGAACAACGCAATCCTTTCAGTACTCAGTGACAAGCATCAATATCAACAGACCACTTAATAACTTTACCACAAGCAATAACATTATATAGCAATAACTGTATCAACAAACATCATAATAAAATAACGTTGTAAATGAGTAAATAAACAAATAAGATTTTACCAGACGCTTTACATCAACAGAGAAATACGAGAACACGGTGGCAATATCAGCGTAAATATTTACAAACTTTGATAAGATAGAAGATAAAATAAGAACTTGCGCGAATATAACTGATGGATACATTCTGTGTTTGAGCTTAGCGTGTGTTGTGATTGCGTGAGCTAACCGAAACACAACTCACATACAACCTATTTCGCTGCACATATTTACTGTAAGGAGCGATGGAATGTGCCAGATAGCCACACCAAGACTCGACTAATAACGAAAATAAATATAGCTAGCCGATTGGTGCTATTAGTTGTGCAAGTTATAACATCAATAATCACATCTCTGTATAAACTTACATAAATCCTGACGTTTTTATGGACACATACAAATAACAAAAGCCGAGCGACCGACGATAAGAACCCACGTTTCACTTTCTGGTCTGGGTAGAGAAGCGAGTGACCCGCGCTGCGAGCAAGGCGCCCCTCAAACATGAGAGCCAAGGTAGGCAAATCGTGGGCCATTTTGTTGTGGGCGTATTCGATGCCAGAGAATTGTTTTTTTTAAACCAAACAAAACGATTTCTCAATCTCGATCTCTGGAGATGACACGCAGACGGACCAAATAATTGTATCAAGATGGTGATCACAGGATGACACGCAGACGGACCAAATAATTGTATCAAGATGGTGATCACAGGATGACACGCAGACGGACCAAATAATTGTATCAAGATGGTGATCACAGGATGACACGCAGACGGACCAAATAATTGTATCAAGATGGTGATCACAGGATGACACACAGACGGACCAAATAATTGTATCAAGATGGTGGTCACAGGATGACACGCAGACGGACGAAATAATTGTATCAAGATGGTGATCACAGGTTGACACACAGACGGACCAAATAATTGTATCAAGATGGTGACCACAGCATGACACACAGACGGACCAAATAATTGTATCAAGATGGTGACCACAGGATGACACGCAGACGGACCAAATAATTGTATCAAGATGGTGACCACAGCATGACACACAGACGGACCAAATAATTGTATCAAGATGATGACCACAGCATGACACACAGACGGACCAATAATTGTATCAAGATGGTGACCACAGGATGACACACAGACGGACCAAATAATTGTATCAAGATGGTGACCACAGCATGACACACAGACGGACCAAATAATTGTATCAAGATGATGACCACAGCATGACACACAGACGGACCAAATAATTGTATCAAGATGGTGATCACAGGTTAACAGTAAACGATTCTATTCTCTTCGTGGAATCAGTGACATTGCAGTCGAGGCATCCCCATACCTGCTCCACCACCAGTTTCAGCATTTCTGTTGTTCCCACTAAGCACTCTGGATGGACCAGGCCCCCTCTCCAACCTCAGATCCATCAGTAGCACTACCGAGATGAAATGTGTCAGACGAATGACAGGAAACAGTCTGAGAGATACGATCAGAAATAAAGAACTGAACAAGAAGCTATACATTATTTTTATTCTTCAGCAATCTATTGATTTACATGTAGGCCAGCTTGGGTCACAAACAGGATGGTGCGATTGAGGTCTTCACTGATGTCCCATAACCTGTCATGTAGGGTTGTTTCTGTGGGCCATGTTTGTGTTGGGGGTGCTGCAGTCATGTAGGGTTGTTTCTGTGGGCCATGTTTGTGTTGGGGGTGCTGCAGTCATGTATAATTGTTTCTGTGGGCCATGTTTGTGTTGGGGGTGCTGCAGTCATGTAGGGTTGTTTCTGTGGGCCATGTTTGTGTTGGGGCTGCTGCAGTCATGTAGGGTTGTTTCTGTGGGCCATGATTGTGTTGGGGGTGCTGCAGTCATGTAGGGTTGTTTCTGTGGGCCATGTTTGTGTTGGAGGTGCTGCAGTCATGTAGGGTTGTTTCTGTGTGCCATGTTTGTGTTGGGGGTGCTGCAGTCATGTAGGGTTGTTTCTGTGGGCCATGTTTGTGTTGGGGGTGCTACAGTCATGTAGGGTTGTTTCTGTGGGCCATGTTTGTGTTGGGGGTGCTGCAGTCATGTAGGGTTGTTTCTGTGGGCCATGTTTGTGTTCTTATGTGTTGGGGGTGCTGCAGTCATGTAGAGTTGTTTCTGTGGGCCATGTTTGTGTTGGGGGTGCTGCAGTCATGTAGGGCTGTTTCTGTGGGCCATGATTGTGGTGGGGGTGCTGCAGTCATGTAGGGTTGTTTCTGTGGACCATGTTTGTGTTGGAGGTGCTGCAGTCATGTAGGGTTGTTTCTATGGGCCATGTTTGTGTTCTTAGGTGTTGGGGCTGCTGCAGTCATGTAGGGTTATATCTGTGGGCCATGTTTGTGTTCTTAGGTGTTGGGGCTGCTGCAGTCATGTAGGTTTGTTTCTGTGGGCCATGTTTGTGTTAGGGGTGCTGCAGTCATGTATGGTTGTTTCTGTGGGCCATGTTTGTGTTGGGGGTGCAGCAGTCATGTATGGTTGTTTCTGTGGGCCATGTTTGTGTTGGGGGTGCAGCAGTCATGTATGGTTGTTTCTGTGGGCCATGTTTGTTTTCTTAGGTGTTGGGGCTGCTGCAGTCATGTATGGTTGTTTCTGTGGGCCATGTTTGTGTTCTTAGGTGTTGGGGGTGCTGCAGTCATGTATGGTTGTTTCTGTGGGCCATGTTTGTGTTCTTAGGTGTTGGGGCTGCTGCAGTCATGTATGGTTGTTTCTCTGGGCCATGTTTGTGTTCTTAGGTGTTGGGGCTGCTGCAGTCATGTAGGGTTATTTCTGTGAGCCATGTTTGTGTTCTTATGTGTTGGGGCTGCTGCAGTCATGTATGGTTGTTTCTGTGAGCCATGTTTGTGTTCTTAGGTGTTGGGGCTGCTGCAGTCATGTAGGGTTATTTCTGTGAGCCATGTTTGTGTTCTTAGGTGTTGGGGCTGCTGCAGTCATGTAGGGTTATTTCTGTGAGCCATGTTTGTGTTCTTAGGTGTTGGGGCTGCTGCAGTCATGTATGGTTGTTTCTGTGAGCCATGTTTGTGTTCTTAGGTGTTGGGGCTGCTGCAGTCATGTAGGGTTATTTCTGTGAGCCATGTTTGTGTTCTTATGTGTTGGGGCTGCTGCATTCATGTAGGGTTGTTTCTGTGAGCCATGTTTGTGTTCTTATGTGTTGGGGCTGCTGCAGTCATATAGGGTAAGCTCTGGAGTTTGCTTGTGCTAGATAGAACATCCCACTATAGAATACATAAAGAAACAACACATACATTGTTTGGCTAAGTGATAAGGCTGAAAGATCGAAACACAACAGGACGAGCTTTCACTAAACGTTTCGACAAAACCAGACCTAAGGGCCGACCACGAGAAAAGATGGTTTGCTGGAATATTAGAAACACTAGGAAACATAACATATATATATAATAGTAGAGACCAAAAGAGGAGCAAAAAGATCGAAGAGATTATATCTCCCCTAGACACTGGAAGGCAAATGAGGAACGAAAGAAGAAGAAAGCTCATTTTCTCAATGAGAGTATACATCATTGTTCCACTCATCCTCTTACTCTTCTCTTTAGGATTGAAGAACAAACTTGACGATGTCCACTATGTCTAGAGCCAGGCCACACTCTGTGCCAGAGCTGTCATGAGCCATCACAGTAAACAAGCAATGCTACATCTCTTAAAGAAGTTGACCAGAGGTACAGTGGTTCATTGGAAGCACGCAGCGTTGCATAGCAACCAGAGGTACAGTGGTTCATTGGAAGCACGCAGCGTTGTATAGAAATCAGAGGTACAGTGGTTCATTGGAAGCACGCAGCGTTGCATAGCAACCAGAGGTACAGTGGTTCATTGGAAGCACGCAGCGTTGTATAGAAATCAGAGGTACAGTGGTTCATTGGAAGCACGCAGCGTTGCATAGCAACCAGAGGTACAGTGGTTCATTGGAAGCACACAGCGTTGTATAGCAACCAGAGGCACAGTGGTTCATTGGAAGCACACAGCGTTGCATAGCAACCAGGGGAACGTGGCTCAGAGGGAACAGTGCTGCAGCTTTAAAGACCATCATGTGCCATACCGGTTGGCGTAGGCGATCATGTCCTCCAACAATCTTCTATCCACAGTACATCGTATCAGTTTTGTTGTTGATTGTATTCCCTGCCATGACACCAAACTATCTAGTATCTTCTCTCTTTGTCGTCTCCGACCTCTCTTTCCATGCATTTTGCCAGTTGTAACCAAGTATTCCAACTTTCCGCTTCTCATGATATGCCCAAAAATATTGATTGTTTCTTTCCTATATTTTTTAGGAGCTCTTTTTTTGTGTTGGCCTCTATGAAAATTTCCTCGTTGGTCTATTTAACTGATCAGGAAACTTTCTAGATTTTCCTGAGAAATCCCTTCTCAATCGTCTTTTTATGTGTTTGTCTACTGTCCATGATTTGCTTCCATAGGTCAGAATTAGCTCTATATAGCACCGATGAACTGTCTTTCTCACTCCTATTGACATAGATTTCTTGAATAACATGTTTTTAATTTTCAGAAATGCTATTTTGATCTGACCTATTCTGCTTTTTACTTCTGTGGTGCACCTTTCATCTGATGTTATTATTGTGCCCAAGTATTTGACGCGTTGCACTTGTTTCAGATTTGTCCTGTTTATTTTTATGCTGCATGATGGTGATGATTGTTTCTCTGCTATGACCATTACTTCTGTTTTCTTGCTTTTCAGACTGAGATCTTTCTTGCTGCTTTCTTTGACTATTATGTCTATCATTTCTTGTAGTTCATTCTCCATCTCTGATATTAAGACTGTGGCATTCGCATACCGCAGATTTTAATGATAGTAAAATGATACAAAGTCGTTCTCAGGAAAAAAAAAAAACAGCGTTAACAATTTAGAATTTACTAAAATCAGACAAGAGGTTGCAATACAAATATAAAATCACAATTCAGAACCGGTACAATGCAATAGAGACGATACAAAGCATTGATGAACAGTGGGAAATGCTAAAAGAATCAATGCAACAACATCAAAAGAGTTAATACCACCAGTGGGGACAAATTCAGGAAAGATATGAATGACAGATGACATTTTGCAGCTAATGGATACAAGAAGAAGAAATAAAGAAAATAAAGATGAGTATAAGAGATTAAATAAAGAAATTGTAATAAAATGCAATGAAGCAGAAAAAGCATGGCTAAAACATAGATGCAAAAGAGATTGAAATTCAACAAAAATAGGATGTCAAAGCTATATACAAACGAATTGAAGAATTAACAGGAAGAAAATGCAATCATAAACTGGATGTTTAAGATCAAAGAAAGGAGAACTGTTGATTGATCAAGAAAACATAAGGGAACGATGGACAGAATACATTAAGGATCTTTATAATGATGAACGAATGGAAGTAAATATTAAGGATAATGGAGAAGGACCAGAAATACTCAGAGAAGAAGTGGAAGACGCCTTGCGCAATATGAAAGTAGGAAAAGCTCCTCGACCAGATAATATAACTAAAGAAGAGATTGAAGTCATGGGTAATTTTGGAATAGAAATAATAACAAAAATATTGAATGATATCTACAACAGCGGATATATACCAGACGACATGCTCAAATCAATATTCATAGCCCTACCAAAGAAATCGGGTGCGTTGAATGCGATGATAATAGCTCAATACGGCTTATGAGTCATATGACTAAGATATTACTAAGAATCATCATGCGAAGAGTGTGAAACAAAATCAGTCCAGAAATTAGTGACGAACAGTGTGGTTTTGTTAGAGATAAAGGAACAAGCAATGCCATTTATATCATAAGATCTTTAGTAGAAAGAGCCATGAAGGAGAAAAAAGATCTTTACCTATGTTTCATAGATTACACCAAGGCATTTGACAAAGTAGAGGACCAAGAAATAATCAAAATTTTAGAAAGCATAAACGTAGACAGCAAAGATCTAAGAATAATAAAGAACATGTACTGGCAACAAACAGCGGCCATAAGAACTGGAAACCAGTTGGGAATGTTTCAACAAATAAAACAGGGTGTTAGGCAAGGTTGTGTGTTGTCACCAAATTTGTTTAATATTTATAGTGAGATTATTTTATGATCCATAAGGGACATACCTGGAATAACAATCGGAGGTCATAATATAAATATTCTAAGGTATGCTGATGATACAGTCTTAATCGCTAAGAGTGAAAATGAGTTACAAGAAATGTTGGACATTATAGTGAAGGAAAGCAAAAATAAAGGACTCAGCCTTAATAGCAAAAAGACAGAGGTAATGGTAACAACAAAGAAAAAGACATTACCACAGTGCAAAATAAAGACAAGTGGAACAATATTAAAATAGGAAAATGATTTTAATATCTGGGAACTTTGTTAACCTCAGACGGAAGATGTACAAAAGAGGTGAGATGCAGAATGGTTCAGGCAAAAGCAGCTTTCCGAAAAATGAGGAAGATACTGTGCAGTTTATTTTGACAATAGAAACAATAAAAAGAGTTCTTAAATGTTATATAGAGCCAGTCTTAATATATGAATGTGAATCATGGACAATAGGACAACAGACAAGAAAATCACTGGAGTCTGCAGAAATGTGGTTTTACAGAAGAATATTGAGAATACCACGGACAGCTAAGAAGAGTAATGAAAACGTTCTGAAAGAGACCAAAGCAAAAAGAGAGCTAATTTCCAATATTAGGAAGAAACAATCATAATTTTTTGGCCATGTAATGAGAAGAAAACAACTGGAATATATTGTAACAACTGGAAAAATTGAGGGATGAAGAGATAGAGGTAAGCGAAGATAACAGAACTAGACAGCTCAAAAGAATGGCTTGGCAGAAGGTCAACAACAGAAATGATAAATAACTGTCGTGATCAAATGTTGTGGAAAGACATGATCACCTACGCTAGCAGGCCCGGTACTTGATGATGATGATACATTTGTGCATTTAGACCAGCTTGGGTCACGAACAAGATCAGCTGTTGCTATGCAACTGGAATTTTAGACTTCATACACCGCTGTATATGCGAGACGTGGGAGACAACAACACTTCATACACCGCTGTATATGCGAGACGTGGGAGACAACAACACTTCATACACCGCTGTATATGCGAGACGTGGGAGACAACAACACTTCATACACCGCTGTATATGCGAGACGTGGGAGACAACAACACTTCATACACCGCTGTATATGCGAGACGTGGGAGACAACAACACTTCATACACCGCTGTATATGCGAGACGTGGGAGACAACAACACTTCATACACCGCTGTATATGCGAGACGTGGGAGACAACAACACTTCATACACCGCTGTATATGCGAGACGTGGGAGACAACAACACTTCATACACCGCTGTATATGCGAGACGTGGGAGACAACAACACTTCACACACCGCTGTATATGCGAGACGTGGGAGACAACAACACTTCACACACCGCTGTATATGCGAGACGTGGGAGACAACAACACTTCATACACCGCTGTATATGCGAGACGTGGGAGACAACAACACTTCATACACCGCTGTATATGCGAGACGTGGGAGACAACAACACTTCATACACCGCTGTATATGCGAGACGTGGGAGACAACAACACTTCATACACCGCTGTATATGCGAGACGTGGGAGACAACAACACTTCATACACCGCTGTATATGCGAGACGTGGGAGACAACAACACTTCATAAACCGCTGTATATGTGAGACGTGGGAGACAACAACACTTCATACACCGCTGTATATGCGAGACGTGGGAGACAACACTTCATACACCGCTGTATATGTGAGACGTGGGAGACAACAACACTTCATACACCGCTGTTTATGTGAGACGTTGGAGACAACACTTCATACACCGCTGTATATGCGAGACGTGGGAGACAACACTTCATACACCGCTGTATATGTGAGACGTTGGAGACAACACTTCATACACCGCTGTATATGTGAGACGTTGGAGACAACACTTCATACACCGCTGTATATGTGAGACGTTGGAGACAACACTTCATACACCGCTGTATATGTGAGACGTTGGAGACAACACTTCATACACCGCTGTATATGCGAGACGTGGGAGACAACACTTCATACACCGCTGCATATGTGAGACGTGGGAGACAACACTTCATACACCGCTGTATATGTGAGACTTGGGAGACAACAACACTTCATACACCGCTGTATATGTGAGACGTGGGAGACAACAACACTTCATACACCGCTGTATATGTGAGACGTGGGAGACAACAACACTTCATACACCGCTGTATATGTGAGGTGTGGGAGACAAGAACACTTCGTACACCGATGTATATGTGAGACGTGGGAGACAACAACACTTCATACACCGCTGTATATGTGAGACGTGGGAGACAACAACACTTCATACACCGCTGTATATGTGAGACGTGGGAGACAACAACACTTCATACACTGCTGTATATGTGAGACGTGGGAGACAACAACACTTCATACACTGCTGTATATGTGGGACGTGGGAGACAATAACACTTCATACACTGCTGTATATGTGAGACGTGGGAGACAACAACACTTCATACACCGCTGTATATGTGGGACGTGGGAGACAACAACACTTCATACACTGCTGTATATGTGGGACGTGGGAGACAACAACACTTCATACACTGCTGTATATGTGAGACGTGGGAGACAACAACACTTCATACACTGCTGTATATGTGGGACGTGGGAGACAATAACACTTCATACACTGCTGTATATGTGAGACGTGGGAGACAACAACACTTCATACACTGCTGTATATGTGAGGCGTGGGAGACAACAACACTTCATACACCGCTGCATATGTGGGACGTGGGAGACAACAACACTTCATACACTGCTGTATATGTGGGACGTGGGAGACAACAACACTTCATACACCGCTGTATATGTGGGACGTGGGAGACAACAACACTTCATACACTGCTGTATATGTGGGACGTGGGAGACAACAACACTTCATACACTGCTGTATATGTGGGACGTGGGAGACAACAACACTTCATACACTGCTGTATATGTGGGACGTGGGAGACAACAACACTTCATACACCGCTGTATATGTGAGACGGGGGAGAAAACAACACTTCACACACCGCTGTATATGTGAGAGTAGTATAGCAGGGTCCATTTGACCCGAATTTAGGTGCTAAATTAACAAAGATATATAGTAGGTGCGCGGCGCACCTAATGTACCGTAGGCGCAGGGGGAGTTAACCGTGACATTTCGTGTCGGGATGTTGACCTCTAGTCCCGGTGACCCGGAAGTGACCTGTTTATGTCTGGTGTGTCCTGGCTTTGGAGTTCTTGATCGACAGTGACAGGTTAGTAGATTATACAACATCATGGACAAACAATCAATATAAAACAGAAGACAAAGATATATTTTATTCTTTTATTATCTCAATAGGTGTATAACATACATTGATATTATATAACATTACAAAAATATTCAGTACATTGAGTCAATATATAGTACATGGATAACATTTATTTATAGATAGGTAGTTGGATGTCTGCTTAGCGTTGTGTCATAAATGAATCATAAGGGGTGAAACTGTTAGAGATTGCTGGGTAGTCTAAGCTGGTAGTGTAAAGAGTTAAATATCTAGAGGCGTAGTCGAGACGTTATCATCAGCTACCTTTCTTTTTATATAGAAATAGGAAAGAGCATTTCTTGTTTGACTGTAGGAAAATATGGAATTATTTAAGACTTTGAATCCTACATTTTTCCCACCCTTGGCCTTTTGCGTGGCGAGAACCTCTAAAAACATATCTTTATCTAATTTGTTGTGTTGCTTGCTTAACCCTTTACAACTGATTTTATCGTAATCCCCACTACAATGGTACGTCTTACTACATAAGCTAACAAGAGCTGTCCCTTCGTACTCTAGTTTAAAAAGTCCAGGCGTTCGTTTGGTGTATGCTTTAACACCCTTACAGTTTATACATTCTGTTTTGCTAGTATGTTCATCGCAGCAATGGGTGTATGGAGGTCGCCTAGTGTGTAATAAGGGCTGTATAAGGGTCGGCTAGTATGTCGTGATGGGTGTACGGAGGTCGTCTAGTGTGTCATATCGGGTGTATAGAGGGCGTTTAGTGTGTCATGATGGTTGTATAGGGGTCGTCTAGTGTGTCATGATGGTTGTATAGGGGTCGTCTTGTGTGTCATGATGGTTGTATAGGGGTCGTCTAGTGTGCCGTGATGGGTGTACGGAGGTCGTCTAGTGTGTCATATTGGGTGTATAGAGGGCGTTTAGTGTGTCATGATGGTTGTATAGGGATCGTCTAGTGTGTCATGATGGTTGTATAGGGGTCGTCTAGTGTGCCGTGATGGGTCAATGGAGGTCGGCTAGTGTGTCATATTGGGTGTATAGAGGGCGTTTAGTGTGTCATGATGGTTGTATAGGGGTCGTCTAGTGTGTCATGATGGTTGTATAGGGGTCGTCTAGTGTGCCATGATGGGTACATGGAGGTCGGCTAGTATGTCGTGATGGGTGTACGGAGGTCGTCTAGTGGGGTATGATGGTTGTATGGAGGTCGTCTAGTGTGTCATATCGGGTGTATAGAGGGCGTCTAGTGTGTCATGATGGGTGTATGTAGGTCGTTTAGTGTATCGTGAGGGGTGTATGGAGGTCGTCTACTGTGTCGTGAGGGGTGTATGGAGGTCATCTGGTGTGGTATGTGGGGTGTATGGAGTCATATAGTGTGATATAAGGCTGTATGCCGGGCGTCTAGTGTGGCATGACGGCTGTATGGCGGTTGTCTGGTATATCATACTTTAATCAACCAATAAGAAAAATGAAGGAACATTACATTCAACATTACTTATCTTAACTACTTTACATCAATACAGTTGAATAACGTGTTATCGTTAAGTCTTACCATACTTTAAGAGAAAACATTCAAACTTACAGTATAAAATATAGTCTCAATCATCTACACCGAATATAACCTGTTATCGATAAGCCTTAACATACGTTAAGAGAAAACAAGCCAACTTACGGTGCAAAACTCCGCTAGTGTGAACAGTAACTTTCCTTGAATCAACCAAACTTATAACGCCGTCTAGTTTAAATATAACCTGGTAAGAAATGAATAAATTAGCCAATCAGCGAGTGACTATGCCAACATCGCTTGATATCGGGATTAACCAATCAGAAAAGAGTATTAACATAGGAGGCGGGGCGAAGAAATGGCTGACAGGTGGATTAACCAATCAGAAAAGCGCGTTAGCCCAGCGTAGGTAGTGGCTGTCGGGTCAGCAGTGGGGGAAAAATGCGGGGTGGTGGGTTACTTGAACTCGTTTTGACCCTGAGGCAATTCCAGAAGAGTTCTATGACCTCATTTTGACCGCTGAAGGCTTTAATACCAAGGTTTCCCACTTCAACGAACGACATACATCATTAAAGGTGATTACTTCAGCTCTTAGACTTTGGAGTTCCATATCTTTATCACTTCAACGAATGACAGACAACAGTAAAGATGATCATTTCAGGTAAGAAAACTTAGTTCCAAACCCTAAAATTTTGGTTCATACTCACAAAGTTGAACACAAACTCTACAAATTTAGGCCCAAAGTGATACTAGTTCGACACGACAGTCGTAAATGTTATATGCAAAGTCCAAAAGTTTGTCAAAAAGACAACCCAAACTCAAAATAGTTAGATGCAAAGCTCAAAAATGTATATGCAAAGTCCAAAAAGTTACTCCAAAGACAACTAATATAACACTTAACCCCAAAATTTCGTCTCATAACCAAAAAGTTGAACTCAAAACCCTAAAAATTTAGTCCCAAAGTGATACTAGTTCGACACAAAAGTCGTAAATGTTATATACAAAGTCTAAAAGTTTGTCAAAAAGACAACCCAAACTCAAAATAGTTAGACACAAAGCCCAACAATTTATATGCAAAGTCCAAAAAGTTACTCCAAAAGACAACTAATGTAACACTTAACCCCAACATTTCTACTCATAGTCACAAACTTTGATGCAAAACCCTAACAATTTAGTCCCAAAGTGATACTAGTTCGACACGACAGTCGTAAATGTTATATGCAAAGTCCAAAAGTTTGTCAAAAAGACAACCTTAACTCAAAATAGTTAGACACAAAGCCCAACAATTTATATGCAAAGTCTAAAAAGTTACTCCAAAAGACAACTAATGTAACACTTAACCCCAAAATTTCGTCGCATAACCAAACAGTTGAACTCAAAAGCCTAAAAATTTAGTCCCAAAGTGATACTAGTTCGATACAAAAGTCGTAAATGTTTATGCAAAGACCAAAAGTTTGTCAAAAAGACAACCCAAACTCAAAATAGTTAGACACAAAGCCCAACAATTTATATGCAAAGCCCAAAAAGTTACTCCAAAAGACAACTAATGTAACACTTAACCCCAACATTTCGTCGCATAACCAAACAGTTGAACTCAAAAGCCTAAAAATTTAGTCCCAAAGTCGTAATTGTTCGACACGAAAGTCGTAAATGTTATATGCAAAGTCCAAAAGTTTGTCAAAAAGACAACCTAAACTCAAAATAGTTAGACACGAAAGGTCAAAAAAAATATATGCAAAGTCCAAAATGTTACGTCAAAAGACAACTAATATAACAACAAGCCCTAAAATTTCGTCGCGTAACCAAAAAGTTGAACTCAAAACCCTACAAAATTTAAACCCAAAGGCAAAATAGTTAGACACGAAAGACCAAATAGTTATATTCAAAGTCCAAAAGTTTGTCAAAAAGACAACCCAAACTCAAAAGTTTGTCAAAAAGACAACCCAAACTCAAAATAGTTAGACATGAAAGGTCAAAAAGGTATACTCAAAGTCCAAAATGTTACTTCAAAAGACAACTAATATAACAACAAGCCCCAAAACTTCGTCTCATACCAAAAAGTTGAACTCAAAACCCTAAAAAGTGTCCACTTATCAACCAAAGTCTTTAATACAGCTGAGAAAACCCTAATAAATAATTACAATTTACTAAAAAGGTTGCCCTTGATGATAGTTGCGACTGTGTCTAAATCATTATTGAAAATATTCATAGAACTCTAGTAAAAACCAAACACACTAAACACCACATTGAAAGAATGAACTTAAAGTTCACGCCCCTGTCACAAATCTGCTAAGAAAAGTAATGCAAAGCATGAAAGTTATGTCCCCTGCTATAACTCTACTAAACGAAAGTATTACCAAACACGTAGGTTACACTCCTACCATAACCCACTAAGAAAAACAAGATTTTGCTTAAAATACCACATTTATGATTGTTACGCCCCTTGTCCCTTTATGAGGGGACGCCCATGAAACTGTTAGAAATAGTAAATTTAACCTAGTGGCATACCCCAGATGTTATATTAGACACCCCCATAGCAAAAATTTACTTAAAACTCACTTTTATGGTGGTTACCCCCATACCCATTTTTGGCGGTTACGCCCATGAAACTGTTAAAAATAGTAAATTTAACATCTAGACATACCCCAAACTTTATATTAAGCATCCCCGTATCAAGAATTTACATAAAAACAACTTTTGAAATTACTACCCCTGTACCCATTTTTGGCGGTTACGCCCATGAAAACTGTTAAAAATAGTAAATTTAACAGCTAGACATACCCAAACTTTATAATAAACATCCCGTATCAAGAATTTACATAAAAACAACTTTTAAAATTACTACCCCTGTACCCATTTTTGGCGGTTACGCCCATGAAACTGTTAAAAATAGTCAATTTAACCTCTAGACATACCCCAAACTTCATTTTAATCATCACTGTATCAAGAATTTACATAAAAACAACTTTTGAAATTTCTACACATGTACCCATTTTTGGCAGTTACGCCCATGAAACTGTTAAAAATAGTCAATTTAACATCTAGACATACCCCAAACTTTATATTAACCATCCCCGTATCAAGAATTTAGATAAAACAACTTTTGAAATTACTACCCCTGTACCCATTTTGGCGGTTTCGCCCATGAAACTGTTAAAAATAGTCAATTTAACATCTAGACATACCCCAAACTTTATATTAAGCATCCCGTATCAAGAATTTACATAAAAACAACTTTTGAAATTACTACCCCTGTAACCATTTTTGGCGGTTACGCCCATGAAATCGATAAAAATTGAAATTTAACCTCTAGACATACCCCAAACTTTATATTAACCATCCCCATATCAAGAATTTACATAAAAAAAAAGTTTGAAATTACTACCCCTGTACCCATTTTTGGCGGTTACGCCTATGAAACTGTTAAAAATAGTCAATTTAACATCTAGACATACCCCAAACTTTATATTAAGCATCTCCGTATCAAGAATTTACATAAAACAACTTTTGAATTACTACCCCTGTACCCATTTTGGCGGTAACGCCCATGAAATCGATAAAAAATTGAAAGTTAACCTATTGGTATACCTCAAACATAATATTTGACACGCCCATGTATCAAATTTACCTGAAAAATCAATCAAAAATTAGTAGTATAGATCTAGTGATAGGACGGGTGAATGTGCTTCCAGAAGCACCTAAATCCTTATATAAATAGTCTACCCTCACATGGAAGCGCTTCCAGTGAGGGTAGACTATTTATATAAGAATTTAGGTGCTTTTTGAAGCACATTCACCCGTCCAATCACTGGATATATACTACTAATTTTTGATAGATTTTTCAGGCAAATTTGATACATGGGCGTGTCAAATATTATGCTTGAGGTATACCAATAGGTTAAATTTCAATTTTTTATCGATTTCATGGGCGTTACCGCCAAAAATGGGTACAGGGGTAGTAATTTCAAAGTTGTTTTTATGTAAATTCTTGATACGGGGATGGTTAATATAAAGTTTGGGTATGTCTAGATGTTAAATTGACTATTTTTAACAGTTTCATGGGCGTAACTGCCAAAATGGGTACATGTGTAGAATTTCAAAAGTTTGTTTTATGTAAATTCTTGATACAGTGATGATTAAAATGAAGTTTGGGGTATGTCTAGAGGTTAAATTGACTATTTTTAACAGTTTCATGGGCGTAACCGCCAAAAATGGGTACAGAGGTAGTAATTTCAAAAGTTGTTTTTATGTAAATTCTTGATACGGGGATGTTTATTATAAAGTTTGGGGTATGTCTAGGTGTTAAATTTACTATTTTTAACAGTTTCATGGGCGTAACCGCCAAAAATGGGTACAGGGATAGTAATTTCAAAAGTTGTTTTTATGTAAATTTTTGATACAGGGATGACTAAAATGAAGTTTGGGGTATGTCTAGATGTTAATTGACTTTTTTTAACAGTTTCATGGGCGTAACCGCCAAAAATGGGTACAGGGTAGTAATTTAAAAAAGGTGTTTTTATGTAAATTCTTGATACGGGATGCTTAATATAAAGTTTGGGGTATGTCTAGATGTTAAATTGACTATTTTTAACAGTTTCATGGGCGTAACCGCCAAAATGGGTACAGAGGTAGTAATTTCAAAAGTTGTTTTTATGGAAATTCTTGATACGGGATGTTTATTATAAAGTTTGGGGTATGTCTAGGTGTTAAATTTACTATTTTTAACAGTTTCATGGGCGTAACCGCCAAAAATGGGTACAGGGATAGTAATTTCAAAAGTTGTTTTTATGTAAATTTTGATACAGGGATGACTAAAATGAAGTTTGGGGTATGTCTAGATGTTAAATTGACTATTTTTAACAGTTTCATGGGCGTAACCGCCAAAAATGGGTACAGGGGTAGTAATTTAAAAAGGTGTTTTTATGTAAATTCTTGATACGGGGATGCTTAATATAAAGTTTGGGGTATGTCTAGATGTTAAATTTACTATTTTTAACAGTTTCATGGGCGTAACCGCCAAAAATGGGTACAGGGGTAGTAATTTCAAAAGTTGTTTTTATGTAAATTCTTGATACGGGGATGCTTAATATAAAGTTTGGAGTATGTCTAGATGTTAAATTGACTATTTTTTAACAGTTTCATGGGCGTAACCGCCAAAATGGGTACTGGGGTAGTAATTTCAAAAGTTGTTTTTATGTAAATTCTTGATACGGGGATGCTTAATATAAAGTTTGGGGTATGTCTATATGTTAAATTGACTATTTTTAACAGTTTCATGGGCGTAACCGCCAAAAATGGGTACAGGGGTAGTAATTTCAAAAGTTGTTTTTATGTAAAATCTTGATACGGAGATGGTTAATATAAAGATTGGGTTATGTCTATCTGTTAAATGTACTATTTTTAACAGTTTCATGGGCGTAACCGCCAAAAATGGGTACAGGGGTAGTAATTTCAAAAGTTGTTTTTATGTAAATTTTTGATACAGGGATGACTAAAATGAAGTTTGGGGTATGCCACTAGGTTAAATTTACTATTTCTAACAGTTTCATGGGCGTCCCCTCATAAAGGGACAAGGGCGTAACAATCATAAATGTGGTATTTTAAGCAAAATCTTGTTTTTCTTGTGGGTTATGGTAGGAGTGTAACCTACGTGTTTGGTAATACTTTCGTTTAGTAGAGTTATAGCAGGGGACATAACTTTCATGCTTTGCAGTACTTTTCTTAGCAGAGTTGTGACAGGGGCGTGAACTTTAAGTTCATTCTTTCAATGTGGTGTTTTAGTGTGTTTGGTTTTTACTAGAGTTCTATGAATATTTTCAATAATGATTTAGACACAGTCGCAACTATCATCAAGGGCAACATTTTTAGTAAATTGTAATTATTTATTAGGGTTTTCTCAGCTGTATTAAAGACTTTGGTTGATAAGTGGACACTTTTTAGGGTTTTGAGTTCAACTTTTCGGTTATGAGACGAAGTTTTGGGGCTTGTTGTTATATTAGTTGTCTTTTGAAGTAACATTTTGGAATTGAGTATACCTTTTTGACCTTTCATGTCTAACTATTTTGAGTTTGGGTTGTCTTTTTGACAAACTTTTGAGTTTGGGTTGTCTTTTTGACAAACTTTTGGACTTTGAATATAACTATTTGGTCTTTCGTGTCTAACTATTTTGCCTTTGGGTTTAAATTTTGTAGGGTTTTGAGTTCAACTTTTTGGTTACGCGACGAAATTTTAGGGCTTGTTGTTATATTAGTTGTCTTTTGACGTAACATTTTGGACTTTGCATATACTTTTTTTGACCTTTCGTGTCTAACTATTTTGAGTTTAGGTTGTCTTTTTGACAAACTTTTGGTCTTTGCATAAACATTTACGACTTTCGTGTCGAACAATTACGACTTTGGGACTAAATTTTTAGGCTTTTGAGTTCAACTGTTTGGTTATGCGACGAAATTTTGGGGTTAAGTGTTACATTAGTTGTCTTTTGGCGTAACTTTTTGGACTTTGCATATAAATTGTTGGGCTTTGTGTCTAACTATTTTGAGTTTGGGTTGTCTTTTTGACAAACTTTTGGTCTTTGCATAAACATTTACGACTTTTGTGTCGAACTAGTATCACTTTGGGACTAAATTTTTAGGCTTTTGAGTTCAACTGTTTGGTTATGCGACGAAATTTTGGGGTTAAGTGTTACATTAGTTGTCTTTTGGAGTAACTTTTTAGACTTTGCATATAAATTGTTGGGCTTTGTGTCTAACTATTTTGAGTTAAGGTTGTCTTTTGACAAACTTTTGGACTTTGCATATAACATTTACGACTGTCGTGTCGAACTAGTATCACTTTGGGACTAAATTGTTAGGGTTTTGCATCAAAGTTTGTGACTATGAGTAGAAATTTTAGGGTTTGGAACTAAGTTTTCTTACCTGAAATGAGCATCTTTACTGTTGTCTGTCATTCAATCAAGTGATAAAGATATGGAACTCCAAAGTCTAAGAGCTGAAGTAATCACCTTTAATGATGTATGTCGTTCGTTGAAGTGGAAAACATTGGTATTAAAGCCTTCAGCGGTCAAAATGAGGTCATAGAACTCTTCTGGAATTGCCTCAGGGGTCAAAACGAGTTCAAGTAATCCACCACCCAACATTTTTCCCCCACTGCTGACCCGACAGCCACTACCTACGCTTGGGCTAACGCACTTCTCTGATTGGTTAATCCACCTGTCAGTCATTTCTTTGCTCCGCCTCCTATACTAATACTCTTCTCTGATTGGTTGATCCAGGTATCAGTCGATGTTGGCATAGTCACTCGCTGATTGGCTAATTTATTCATTTCTTACCAGGCTATATTTAAACTAGACGGCGTTATAAGTTTGATTGATTCAAGGAAGGTCATACTACACTTCAGTCTAGCGGAGTTTTGCACCGTAAGTTGGCTTGTTTTCTCTTAAAGTATGTTAAGGGTTATCGATAATAGGTTATATTCAGTGTAGATGATTGAGACTATATTTTATACTGTAAGTTTGAATGTTTTCTCTTAAAGTATGGTAAGACTTAACGATAACACGTTATTCAACTGTATTGATGTAAAGTAGTTAAGATAAGTAATGTTGAATGTAATGTTCCTTCATTTTTCTTATTGGTTGATTAAAGTATGATATACCAGACAACCGCCATACAGCCCTCATGCCACACTAGGCGACCGGTATACAGCGCTCATGTCACACTAGACGCCCGGCATACAGCCTTATATCACACTAGATGACCTCCATACACCCCACATACCACACCAGATGACCTCCATACACCCCTCACGACACAGTAGACGACCTCCATACACCCCTCACGATACACTAAACGACCTACATACACCCATCATGACACACTAGACGCCCTCTATACACCCGATATGACACACTAGACGACCTCCATACAACCATCATACCCCACTAGACAACCTCCGTACACCCATCACGACATACTAGCCGACCTCCATGTACCCATCATGGCACACTAGACGACCCCTATACAACCATCATGACACACTAGACGACCCCTATACAACCATCATGACACACTAAACGCCCTCTATACACCCAATATGACACACTAGACGACCTCCGTACACCCATCACGACACACTAGACACACTCCGTACACCCATCACGACATACTAGACGACCCTATACAACCATCATGACACACAAGACGACCCTATACAACCATCATGACACACTAAACGCCCTCTATACACCCAATACGACACACTAGACGACCTCCGTACACCCATCACGACATACTAGACGACCCCTATACAACCATCATGACACACTAGACGACCCCTATACAACCATCATGACACACTAAACGCCCTCTATACACCCAATATGACACACTAGACGACCTCCGTACACCCATCACGACATACTAGCCGACCCCTATACAGCCCTTATTACACACTAGGCGACCTCCATACACCCATTGCTGCGATGAACATACTAGCAAGACAGACTGTATAAACTGTAAGGGTGTTAAAGCATACACCAAACGAACGCCCGGGCTTTTTAAACTAGAGTACGAAGGGCCAGCTCTTGTTAGCTTATGTAGTAAGACGTACCATTGTAGTGGGGATTACGATAAAATCAGTTGTAAAGGGCTAAGCAAGCAACACAACAAATTAGATAAAGATATGTTTTTAGAGGTTCTCGCCACGCAAAAGGCCAAGGGTGGAAAAAAATGTAGGTTTCAAAGTCTTAAATAATTCTATATTTTCCTACAGTCAAACAAGAAATGCTCTTTCCTATTTCTATATAAAAAGAAAGGTAGCTGATGATAACGTCTCGACTACGCCTCTAGATATTTAACTCTTTACACTACCAGCTTAGCCTAACCAGGAATCTCTAACAGTTTCACCCCTTATGATTCATTTATGACACAACGCTAAGCAGACACCCAACTACCTATCTGTAAATAAATGTTATCCATGTACTATATATTGACTCACTGTACTGAATATTTTTGTAATGTTATATAATATCAATGTATGTTATACACCTATTGAGATAATAAAAGAATAAAATATATCTTTGTCTTCTGTCTTATATTGATCGTTTTTCATTGATGTTGTATAATCTACTAACCTATCACTATCGCTCAAGTACACCAAGCGCTCCAAAGTCAGCACACACCAGACATAAACAGCGCACTTCCGGGGTCACCGGGACTAGAGGTCAACATCCCGACACGAAATGTCACGGTTAACTCCCCTGCGCCTACAGTACATTAGGCGCGCCGCGCGCCTACTATATATCTTTGTTAATTTACGGGTCAAATAATATTCAAATGGACCCTTGTATACTACTCACATCAGGAAAATTACCTCGAACTTCCTCAGCTACTCGATGCAGTGCATGAGCAAGGCAAGTAATATGGCTCAATTTAGGGTAGAGAATTTGAAGTCCTTTAGCAGCCTTTTTCATATAGGGAGCAGCATCTGTTATTAATAGAAGGATATTATTTCTTTCTATTCCATTTGGCCACAACAGCTTCATGGAATTATCAAATAGAACAGCTATGGAGGTATGATTTGTTCTTTCAAGAACTTCACAGTTAAGGACACATTTTTCTCCTGGTTGATCTCCTTTTAAAGTTCCAACTATAACATTTGCCACAAACCTGCCATCGACATCAGTAGTCTCGTCTAAGGAAACCCATATCTTGTTATCTGCAATAGAATTTCTAATTTTATTTAACATGTCCTCATAACATTTGGAGAGATAATTTTCCTTAAAGTAGATTCATCTGGGATAGGATGGCTAGTGTATTTCTCCAGAAATTGTCGGATATATTGATTTTGCAATTTATTTAAAGGGATATTTGATGAAACCATCATATGACACAAATCTTTATAAAAACCGGTCTCTGTGTTTCCCGAAGAAGAAGAGGAAGTAGCAGAACATTTTTCAAGTAATAAACTTTGTCTTCCTTCCATTTCAGAAAGTCTACTTAAACATTTCATATGTTTAGAAGTATTGCAATGTTGTTGCACATTAAACCGTTTTCCAGCTGTAACCTTGACCTCACACAGTGTACAGTACAATATTTCTCCATCGGTACTAAATACTTTTGAACCAAATTCCTGCACAAATTCACGCAGCTTTGCACCATTAGAATTAGACACTTTAGGCATTGTAAAGCAAAGTTATTCCAGTGAATCAACCATAAGCAATATAACTATTATATAACTATGAGCTAGAGCACAAGATCATGTAGTCAGTCACTGTTGCAAATGGCAAATTAATAATTGTAACATACAAATGGGCGCCAAACGGTTTAAATTGAAACTGGAAGATTTAACAAATCCAGGAATATTCGCTCCTGACGTTGAAACATTTGAAATTGTTTCCTACAATTTACTTTCGAAACAAACCCAGAAAATTCTTTTGAAGTATTGAGCGGATGTCACTCCCTTTTTTATTCTCAGATGCCGACTGACATCAAAGAGTTGACTGATGTCTTCCCCTCCCTACAGTCGCATGAAAGACACACATGCATATTCACTAATACACACATTCAGAAATATAGCCAATCCTCACAATTTGTCTCTAAACATAGTTTAAGATTTGCTAACATTGATAAGCAAACGGAGTACACCAGAAAGTTGAGTACACCAGAGAATATGCAAAATATGACCTAAATATGACCAAAATATGACCTAAATCTCCAATTTCATGCAAAATATGACCTCATCAAATTTATGGTCAAAATATGCATTTATATGACAAATAAAAACAGCTTAAAATTGTTCAGAAATGCTTGAAACATGTAGAAATTAACTTAAAACTGAAAATATGCTTCAGGAAAAAAATATGACATTTCATGAAAATCCGAGCCCTACTTATTAGGTTATTTCTCCATTACGGCCACGCCTTTACTTAGTGAAAGTTAATCATAGACCAGCAACTACGGTAATTTCTATTCTTTAGGGCTTCACAATTTACAATTTTGACAAACATCAAAGAAATATCGCCGCTTTAAGAAAACTGCAGCTGCAAGATATTTGTTAAATATACATATAAAGGGTCTTTTGCATTCTAATAACATTTGGAAAATTTCAAACGTTTTTAACAAACGGTTAGAGAGTAATAGCGTTTTGAAGTTGGGCACATGATTTGAAACGAGCTATAAATGTTTCCGTGACAGAAAACAAGTTTGATAGTTGTCATGGTTGTGGTTAACATTCAGTCTTAACATGTTTGATAGTTGCCACAGTTGTGGTTAACATTTAGTTTTAACATGTTTGATAGTTGCCACAGTTGTGGTTAACATTTAGTTTTAACATGTTTGATATTGCCACAGTTGTGGCTAACATTTAGTCTTAACATGTTTGATAGTTGCCACAGTTGTGGTTAACATTCAGTCTTAACATGTTTGATAGTTGCCACAGTTGTGGTTAACATTCAGTCTTAACATGTTTGATAGTTACCACAGTTGTGGTTAACATTTAGTTTTAACATGTTTGACTTTCTTGCTGTGGAAACAAAACAGTTAGTGATAGCAGGAGTGAATATCTCGCTAGTCTTGTGAACATGTCGATGATGATGATGATGGACAACACCAGCAAACCAGAAATCATCGGAAAAGATCTTTCCAACTTTCCAGCAGACGGGGATTCTGGGAAAATTTTCAGTGACGAACTAACAATCATCTTTCAATGGTTAACCATTTCTACACTGAATCAAGTTGTTGCTTTGTTTGGTGTTGGATCAAACGTCGTAAACATTATCTGTTTCGTCAGGTTGGGATTCAAGGATCCGGTTAATGTCAGTTTTTTGGGTAAAATTGCTTTTTTTTTACCACAATCTGTCTTCATTAGCTTCTTTACTTTCCCTAACTTTCTTCAAGATGTTGATGAATTTCCTCATTAGCTACTTTACTTTCTCTAACTTTCTTCAAGATATTGATGAATTTCTTTATTAGTTACTTCACTTTCTCTAACTTTCTTCAAGATATTGATGAATGTCTTTATTAGTTACTTTACTTTCTCTAACTTTCTTCAAGATATTGATGAATTTCTTTATTAGTTTCTTTATTTTCTCTCACTTTCTTCAAGATATTGATGAATTTCTTTATTAGTTTCTTTACTTTCTCTAACTTTCTTCAAGATGTTGATGACTGTCCACAATCTGTCTTCATTAGCTTATATACTTACTCTAACTTTTTTCAAGATGTTGAGGAATTTCTTTATTAGTTTCTTTACTTTCTCAAACTTTCGTCAAGATGTTGATGAATTTCTTTATTAGTTTCTTTACTTTCTCTAACTTTCTTCAAGATGTTGATGACTTTCTTTATTACTTTCTTTACTTTCTCTAACTTTCTTCAAGATGTTGATTACTGTCTTCATTAGCTTCTTTATTATCTCTAACTTTCTTCAAGATATTGATGACTGATTTGTTTTAGCTTCTTTACTATCTCTAACTTTTATCAAGATGTTGATGACTGATTTTTTTTTAGCTTCTTTACTATCTCTAACTTTCTTCAAGATATTGATGACTGATTTTTTTTAGCTTTTTTACTATCTCTAACTTTTATCAAGATGTTGATGACTGATTTTTTTTAGCTTCTTTACTATCTCTAACTTTCTTCAAGATATTGATGACTGATTTTTTTTAGCTTCTTTACTATCTCTAACTTTCTTCAAGATATTGATGACTGATTTTTTGTAGCTTCTTTACTATCTCTAACTTTCTTCAAGATATTGATAACTGATTTTTTTTTTTTTTAGCTTCTTTACTATCTCTAACTTTCTTCAAAATATTGATGACTGATTTTTTTTAGCTTCTTTACTTTCTCTAACTTTCCTCAAAATGTTGATGACTGTCCACAATCTGTCTTCGTTAGCAACGTTACTTTCTCTAACTTTCTTCAAAATGTTGATGACTTAGCTTTGAAGAAAACGGCCAATATAGTTCAATATACTAGTTAGTGTTTTGGTATTTATGCTATCAATTTAGTTAGCGTGCAAATATTGTTGTTCTCAATTTAGTTAGAGTTTAGTTATTTATAATTTCAATTCAGTTCGCGTGCAAATACTTTTGTTTCCAGTTTAGTTAGCGTTCAGTTATTTATGCTTTCAATTCAGTTAGCGTCCAGGTAATTTTGTTTTTAATTTAGTTAGCGTTCAGGTTGATTTTGTTTTAAGTTTAGTTAGCATGCAAATACTTTTGTTTCCAGTTTAGTTAGCGTTCAGTTATTTATGCTTTCAATTCAGTTAGCGTCCAGGTAATTTTGTTTTCAATTTAGTTAGCGTCGAGGTTTATTTTGTTTTAAGTTTAGTTAGCATGCAAATACGTTTGTTTTCAATTTAGTTAGCGTTCAGTTATTTACGCTTTCAATTCAGTTAGCGTACAGATAATTTTGTTTTCAATTTAGTTAGCGTACAGATAATTTTGTTTTCAATTTAGTTATCGTGCAAATACTTTTGTTTTCAATTTAGTTATCGTGCAAATACTTTTGTTTTACTTTTAGTTAGATTTCTGGTATGTATATGTTTTCAATTTAGTTATCGTCGAAGTATTTTGACTTATTTTCATTTTTCTAACGTTTTTTTCTTCTTTTATTTTGGATGTATTATCATTATAAACCTTCATTTCTTATCCTGTAGCCCTAGGAGTTGTTTTGTCACTACTGACAGAGTTCATCAACCTTCTCCATCTACAATGATCTCTACCACCATTCTATGTAAGAGATGCACAAAACCTTATGACAACAATTCATCTCCATTGCAAACAATTGTCGTTAAAATATATTTCTTTAAAACAAAGTTAATATTTCATTACAATAAAAAAATGTTTCTTCAATTAAATAGAAGATCAACAACAGAAATGATAAATAACTGTCGAGATCGAAAGTTATGAAGAGACATGATCACTTACGCCAGCAGACATGATACTTGATGATGATTTTGAAAACAAAGATTTTTATTTTTTTTTTTTTATTTTTTTTTTTTTTAATTTTTTTGACGAAGGTCTCCCTGATAATCGACTTCCTGGTCCCGAAAAATCAAGTCAAGTGTATAGATGGGTAAAGTCCTAGTTGAAGCAAGAAATTTATTTCAGTTTGGAAGAGTAATATCCCTTTAAGAGACATTGCACTCTGTTGGTTCTCACTGTTATGTCATTAGAATATCGGTAGTTGTAAAGAAAAGAATAGTAACGAGAGGGTAGAGCCCCTACCCTAACGTTACCTTTTAGTATTTGAGAAGCACTGTAGTTTTGTTCTAACGCCTATAAGGTTAGATCACTCGTTTCCCTGAAATAATTTATGTGCTTAAACTAGGAAATGACCATTTGATGTGCCTTAAAACAAAAACCATGGTCTCTTTTCAGTTAACATTTACATGTTACATGACTTTACCTTACAGGCTTACTTACTGCCTGTTTTTAATGTTCAAGTCTGAAATATATCAATATGATAAATTATGACGTTTTTTTTTTAAAAAAAAATAATATTCTTCTTCTTACAAGATTGTAATTGACATAAGTCGACAGTCCAGTATAGATACATTTAAATTGTATTATTTATTTAGAAAGAAGTAATTTGTTATTTGTAGATTTCTCGCCATTTGTCGTAATTAGAACATATTTCTGATACAACTGTGCAAGAGTAGCAATGTTCACTCTATATTCTGTTGCTCTCAGTTTTTCATAGTTGATGATAGAGGCCACATTATGATCGTTTTCGTTTACAATTGCTATTCTCGATGAATGCTGCGGCGTACGGTGAGTTTGAAAGTTGAGGTGACCAGGAAGTGAGACCGAACTTTAGGTTGACCTTTAACCTGATACTTTGCGACAAAACAGAGATTTACACGATGTAAAATAGTTCATTCAACTATCGCCATCAATTAGCATAACTGTAATTATGTCATAATAGCTTAGTTACTTACATTATAAGTTACGCAAAAGACATGATATTGCGTATAATACACGTCTACTACAGTTTTGTTCAGGTTTGTTATATAAAGACGCAGTGCAGTGATCTTACGGAGGCTTTAGATAGGATCGCCTCCTGTAGGCCCTACTTTTATGTTTCAATAAAGAGATAGAACGCTATTTTAATAGTCATTCTCCAGTTGTCATAGCAACGAGTAACTTATTGCAGAAAAGACCTACCTAGTTTTTATACACATTACAAGGTCCATATATGTCGTTGTAATGTTGTAGTATGTTTAAACACCATAGAAATTGAACGACGTATATTCATGACGGCTTGAATTACTTAAATTCTTCACGACTATACTAAGTTGTACGGTAGCTGGTTGTACATTAACATTTAACTCATTCAGCTAGAATGTGATTGTGTTATAAAATTGACAAAGCATTAAATGGACTGGAAATATCAGAAAATGGTAGGGAAATGTTTGATTTAGTGTACCATCACTGCAAGAAAAGAACAATAGCCCCCCCCCCCCCCAATTCTCATCTGAGACGTCACATTATGTTGATACTGATGAGCGTAGTTTATACTTTGCTCCAACATTTATCGTTTAATTGATCGTGTTTTATTTTGTCTATAACTTTTATTTTTCAAATGTTTACGAGTTATCCATGGAATGGGAGCAGCCTCCCGCCACACACACACACACACACACACACACACAGACACAAAGACACACACAACAACAACAACATTTAATTTGCTGCAAGTGATGTATATTCCACAATTATTTTACATAAAACATTGTCGTTTGTAATCAGAACAATCGGGCGTACTTTAAATACCCTTCGACTCTTCAATTAACTTTTTTTCCATCTGAATGTTTGTTTTCTATGGATGGCGGGTGTTTTTATATTCGGAGTGTAGACTGTGTGATTAATGTGATTAAATATAGTGTTTCCAGCGGGATATAATTTTCAGAAAGTTGTGTAAAGTGTCTACCAAGGAGGAGGATAAGAACTGATAAGTACTTTTTTAAATGTAACCAACTAAAGTTTTATATTTAGACCGTAAAAGATCGCATGTGAGACCTTAGCGATCACACACGTGGGGGGAAACATCAGCCGGGCTAAACCCCCATCGTGTGTTTCTCTTAAACTAAGCCCTTAACTTACGACTGACTTAGCAGGTCGGTAAGGGATAATTGTATTTATGCTCAGAGAAATACATAGAATATGGAGATCAAAGTAGCAACGATAAACATATGCGGGATAAAAAATAAAGAAATCGAACTTATAGAAGAAATGACAAAAAGGAAAATTAAAATACTAGGATTAGCGGACACCAGAGTAAAAGGACAACAGATAAAGAAAACACACATGAACTACACGAAAATATTCTCGGGAGTCGACAACACAGAAAGAGCAACACATGGAGTAGGTTTTATCATCGACCCAGAACACGCAAAGAACATTCTAGAAATAAAATACTATTCAGAAAGAATTATCTCAATTAAACTACTAGAAGACGACCGAAAAACAAATTACATTCAAATCTATGCACCATGCAACAACAATGTAAAAGACAGCGAAGAATTCTACGACACATTGAGTGAAATTATTAACAAGATTGACGAAAGCGACGACATGTTAGTGATGGGAGATTTAATGGAAGGCTTGGGAAACGCAACAGTGAGAACAGTGACATCTTAGGACCCTTTGGCGATAAAACAGCTGAAATAAACGAAAATGGGAGCAGACTGCTGGAACTATGCAATCAAAATGATTTATTTATCACCAACACATTCTTCAAACATAGAGAGTCGCAAGTATACACCTGGTACAAATGGAATGACACAACATGCAGAAGCCAGATAGATTTTATACTAACAAGAAAAGAGAACAAGAAAAGAGTAACCGACAGTAGAGCAATCCCAAATATTACAGACGACACGGATCACAAGATGGTTATGATCACACTAAGACAGCCAAAAATAAAGAGAAAACACGAAAACAAACAAAAGAAGCGAAAAGAACAGACATAAAAATAAAACAATTAAACGATCAAGAAACAAGGAAAACCCTAGAAGAAAAACTCAGAGAGGAATTCAAGAAACTCCCTAACGAAGTATGCACAGTAGAAGAAGAGTGGAAACAATTTAAGGAAACAGTAACTAACATCTCTAAAACAGTTTGTGGAACGAAGCTAAGAACAAGAGAAGGGAAAAAGAGCACCCCGTGGTGGAACGAAACAATCAGAGAAGCAATTAAAGAAAAGAAGAAACTGTTTAAAAATTGGAGGGAGAACAAGAACCAAGAAAATATGAAAGATATGCCTTAGTTCGAAAAAGAGTTAAATGCTGATCACAGAAGCTAAGCAAAGGAATTGGACAGAATTCGGACAAACATGAGCAGGGACTTCAAGACAGCCACAAGAGATTTCTACAAAGCAGTAAAAGCCACAGAGCGAGAAAAGAAAACCATGATCCTACTGAGCTGATAAATGACAAAGACGGACAACCAATATCAAACAACCAATGTATGCAACAGAGATGGAAAGAATATTTTGAAGACCTGTTAAACATACCAACTACCAACAAGACAACAAAAAACCACACTAGAACTCACAAATACTGAACCCAACATCATGAAAGAGGAAATAGAAGAAGTAATCAAATATGCACCAAGAAACAAAGCACCAGGGATAGATAACATTCCAATAGAAATAATAGCAGCAGCGGGAGAAACAGGAATGCAATGGCTGCACAGAATATTTAATGCAGCATGGCACCAACAACAAGCCCCAGAAGACTGGCAACAGGCAATCATCATACCAATATGGAAAAAGAAAGGTAGCAAAAGAGACTGCAATCAATATAGAGGTATATCTCTGCTCAGCCATGTAGGAAAGCTATACGCCAAAATCTTGGAAAAAAAGACTGAGACCAATAATAGAACTACAGTTAAGCGATTCTCAAATGGGGTTCCGAAAAAACAGAGGATGTACCGACGCACTATTCACACTAAAACAGCTTGCAGAAAAACGACAGAACACAACCAAAACTTATACATAGCCTTCATTGACCAGGAAAAAGCATTCGACAGAGTAAACAGAGAACAACTGTGGGAGATACTAACAACATACGGAGTAAGCCAACATCTAACCAACATTATTAAAGTCTCTACGCCAACAGCAGCTGCAGGGTCAGAACAGCAACAGGCTACACAGACCACTTCGAAGTTAGATCAGGTGTAAGACAGGGGTGCGTACTATCCCCCCTACTGTTTATTACATACATGGACCATATATGCAAGCTAGCCAACCCATCAGAGACAGAGGAGATCAACGAGCTTCTATTTGCAGACGACCAGGCACTAATACATGAAACAATAGAAGACCTACAAGAACACTTAAACAAACTCAACATCTTAGGAACAAAATACAACATGAAAATCAACATCAACAAAACAGAAGTCATGAATGTCGCCAAAAATAAACAGAACATCAACATAACTATAGAAGGCAGACAACTAAAACAAGTAGAGGAATTCAAATACCTAGGAAGTCTAATGACAAACGACAATTCCCAAACAGCAGAGATAGAATCAAGATGCAACAAAGCTTGTCAAATCATCGGACAGTTATCACCACTATTGTCCAACAAGGAAATAACTCTGGAGGCAAAACGAGCACTATACAATACAATCTTCATTCCAACGTTGTGCTACCAATGCCAGACCTGGACTCTAGATGCAAGAACAATAAGAAAAATAACCTCTACAGAGATGAAATGTGTTAGACGAATGACAGGAAACAGTCTGAGAGATAAGATCAGAAATGTAGAACTGAGAAAAAAGCTAGGAATAGCCCCAGCCATAGAATATATAAGGAAACAACAGATAAATGGTTCGGCCACGTGACAAGGCAGAAAGAACAAAACACAACACAACGAGCCTTCAACAAACGTTGTGAGAACAACAGACCCAAGGGTCGACCACGAAAAAGATGGATCGATGGAATATTAGAAGCACTAGGAAACATAACAGCAGCAGAGGCGAACAGAAGAGCAAAGACCGCAAATTATATCTCCCCTCGACGCTGAAAGGCAGATGAGGAAGGAAAGAAGAAGAAGAAGAAGAAAACGAGAATATGTTATTTCCTATTTTTATTTTCTATTATTAAAACGAGTATATGTTATTTCCTATTTTTATTTTCTATTATTAAAACGAGTATATGTTATTTCCTATTTTTATTTTCTATTATTAAAACGAGTATATGTTATTTCCTATTTTTATTTTCTATTATTAAAACGAGTATATGTTATTTCCTATTTTTATTTTCTATTATTAAAACGAGTATATGTTATTTCCTATTTTTATTTTCTATTATTAAAACGAGAATATGTTATTTCCTATTTTTATTTTCTATTATTAAAACGAGTATATGTTATTTCCTATTTTTTATTTTCTATTATTAAAACGAGTATATGTTATTTCCTATTTTTATTTTCTATTATTAAAACGAGTATATGTTATTTTCTATTTTTATTTTCTATTATTAAAACGAGAATATGTTATTTTCTATTTTTATTTTCTATTATTAAAACGAGTATATGTATTTTCTGTTTTTATTTTCTATTATTAAAACGAGTATATGTTATTTTCTATTTTTATTTTCTATTATTAAAACGAGAATATGGTATTTTCTATTTTTATTTTCTATTATTAAAACGAGTATATGTTATTTTCTATTTTATTTTCTATTATTAAAACGAGAATATGTTATTTTCTATTTTTATTTTCTATTATTAAAACGAGTATATGTTATTTTCTGTTTTTATTTTCTATTATTAAAACGAGTATATGTTATTTTCTATTTTTATTTTCTATTATTAAAACGAGTATATGTTATTTTCTGTTTAACAACACTGTTTTGTAAAATGACTAGTTCACTAAAGATGTTCACATAAACAACGTTTCGGTCTATCTTTTACTTCTAAACATGTCTGGCTATTGCAGATTTAACATGTCTGGTAACAATCGTATGGACAAACGTAGCTTTCACTCCTGCTGTCGTGGCAGCAGACTTACCATTCGACCCCATAGAAGCCCAGCATTTGATATTTGCAATGCCTCACTTCGCATTCAACCGGATATCCAGCTGGATCACGGCCTTGATAACCCTAGAGAGATGTCTGTGTATTATTGCACCAATTAAGGTATCTACGTAATCTTATAATAACTCAATAGTCATTTCGTAAAATAAAAAAAAGCTGATTTTACTTAATTGTATGGTTTTGTCTTTCCCTCTCTCCGATACTTTATATTTTTATACTCGACTCCTCTCTTCGTTTCTTATTTCGGGGTAATACTAAAGCAGATCATTGAACACATATAAGGCATTTGAGTTTGTTGTGTTTAGTTTATTGAACACATTTAAGGCATTTGAGTTTGTTGTGTTTAGTTTATTGAACACATTTAAGGCATTTGAGTTTGGAGTATTATAACAAATGCTGCAAGAAAGCTTGCAAACCTACCGTGGTGTAAATCTTTGATGGGAGGATTAAAGTAAATAATATAAAATATCATGAGGGGCGTCAGTAAAGCTGTAGAAAGTTAGAAAAATTAAATCTTAAATATAAATAATAGTATCGCAGAGATTTGTTAGATCAGTATTGTAGATATATTGAGCTCCGATTACAATAATAAATTACTGAATTCTCCATTTGAATTTAACAGGTGTGCAAATGTGTTCATGGAGATGTTCAGTACAGAATGTTTATAATGCTTCCATTTGTTATCTTTCTCTCACAGGTCACGTGCGGTGTCTGTACTTCAATAATACATTAGAGCTGTCTGTTCATCAATAACTGAGTTATATTTCTTTACGTAATCAGTGTGAACTAAAGAATAGCGGCGCTGTACCCTACCAGGCATGTTCGTAAGAGACGAGAAAGGAGGGTTGTGCATGGGACTGGCTATCCCATACCGTAAAAAAAATAAGCCGAAAAAAACTTCACAAATATGAACAAGTCAAAGAGAGATAAAGAAATGTACCGGTCAAATACCAGTGGATAAAGAGATACAGCGAAGACGATTGCGATGGATAGGACACACACTACGGAAGCCAACTGAGAGTATTACACAACAGGCCCTTTTTTGAAATCCCAGGGGAAAAGACAAAGAGGAAGACCAAGGAATTCTTGGAGAAGTCAGATCGAAGCAGAGATGAAGATGATGGGGAAGACATGGAATGATCTTAAAAGAATTGAAAAAAACAGAACGACTTGGAAAGTGTTTATTGAAGACCTAAGCTCCAATGGGAGCTAAAAGGTAGAAGAAGAAAAAGAATCAGTGTGAACAAACATTACTTCTCATGTCATGACGACGTCTGACTAAATGTAACACAGAAGGTCGCGAAGAAAAGAGACCAATTCATTCAATAGATAACCAGGAAGCCCTTTATGAAATGTACATGTTACATAGATATGACTTCAGTTTAGAATACAGAAGGTCGCGAAGAAAGAGACCAATTCATTCAATAGATAACCAGGAAGCCCTTTATGAAATGTACATGTTACATAGATATGACTTCAGTTTAGAATACAGAAGGTCGCGAAGAAAAGAGACCAATTCATTCAATAGATAATCAGAAAACCCTTTATGAAATGTACATGTTACATAGATATGACTTCAGTTTAGAATACAGAAGGTCGCGAAGAAAAGATACCAATTCATTCAATAGATAACCAGAAAGCCCTTTATGGAATGTACATGTTACATAGATATGACTTCAGTTTAGAATACAGAAGGTCGCGAAGAAAAGAGACCAATTCATTCAATAGATAACCAGAAAGCCCTTTATGGAATGTACATGTTACATAGATATGACTTCAGTTTAGAATACAGAAGGTCGCGAAGAAAAGAGAGCAATTCATTCAATAGATAACCAGGAAGCCCTTTAAGTAATGTACATGTTACATAGATATGACTTCAGTTTAGAATATAGAAGGTCGCTAAGAAAAGAGACCAATTCATTCAACAGATAACCAGAAAGCTCTTTATGAATTGTACATGTTACATAGATATGACTTCAGTTTAGTATACAGAAGACCAGTGAATCATGGTTAGATACTTAGAAGATGGTTTTTGACTTAGAATGCATGAATTTGGCTGAACATAGTATGTAATGTTGTACAACAATCAATGGGACAAATCTTAATCAGAATATTGCTAGACCAGTAACTTTTTTCTTGTATGTACAATTTAGTCATGCACGTTTAAGGACATATTCTAGTCTCAGATCATATAGTAATGCACATCATTATCGTAAAGTACATATACATATTTAATATACATCTATGAATAAAATATGGCTTCATCTCAAAACACATCATCTTTGATACATAAAACAAATTATCGATGAGACTGCTATGATGGAGACTGCAGCTACCTTTATTTGTTTGGGAGATGAGATATTAATTCTATTGATTCCACTAGCACGGGAGTTTGAGCAATTATGAATTTTAATTCGTTTGAAGTGATACCGGGGCCTTCCATGACCACAATCATAAACATAACAAATTATCGCCTAATTTAAAGTGCAGAAAGGAGAATATGAATGAAACATTCGATTAAGGTTGTACAGAGAAATCTTCCTTAAAAATGTAGATGTTGTTTTTGACCAATTAATGTAACCCGTGTGTTTTTTTTCGTTATTATGTGTTATCTTGCCTCGCATTTCCTCTTATTTATTATTTTGAAGTACTTGGTATAATCTACACATGTCTCTGCTTGTTACTAGATGTTTAAAAAAAGTAATGCTTCCCTTACTTGGCTCTGCTAGGTGAAGAGCATCGTGACGTCACAACGAGTGTGCATCATCATTGTCTGTGTCTTCATACTTTTTCTGGTGACGGCGGCTCCAGTCTTCTTCGTGAATGGACTTGGCTGGAAGTTTGACCCCAACAGAAACAAAACTCTTATTGGCTTGATTTTTATGGAAAACCGAGAATCGGTCGAGAGTATTTCTTATATTGTTAACAACGTGTGCATTCCTTTTGGAGCATTTACTTTAATAATTGTTTGTAGACTCATTTTGGTGGTTCAGTTGCGCAAGAAAACAAAATGGAGGAAAGTTTCCACTGTGTCAAGTCAGGCTGATAACGTTTCAACACGTAACGAGAAAGTTGCCAAAATGGTTGTCATGATTTCTGTGCTTTTTATATTCTGTTTTACTCCTTCATGCATCACTTTTATTGCCATGTCGCTGGTACCCAGTTTATCTATTTCAGGTAAACAACAGAACGTTCTTTTACTCTTTGCTGGTTTTGGGACGCTTCTAGAATCTGTCAACTCAGCCGTGAATATATTTATTTACTATGAGATGAGCACCAGATACAAGACCACTTTGCGTCAGCTTTTGTGTTTCAATTCTAGTAAGTAGGAAAAAAACACACCTAATTATATACAGATGTTGACAAAATTGATTACAAAATGAGTATTTCTTCCTTTAGTGATCTCGAGCATGAGTTTATGCGATCGTTAACACGAGGTTTTGTGAGAGTTTCACACAGTGTACAACTTTTTCATGTTTTTTTTTCTAAACAGTAATTGGATAGTAACAGTTACATGAAAACATATGTTGAACATATCTCGAAAAAAACCCAGAAAACAAGCTTGTAAAATATTGGACTGATAGAACAAGGATTCAAATCAGTACCCATTTGTCCCTAGGAAAACATACTAAAACTACTTACATCAAAAAAAAGCAACTTTACTGAAAAGTGGTTCATGCCAAGAAAGACCACGTGAACTTAGAATGGATTAAAGGAATTATATTCTTCTTCTTCTACCTTTTCAGCTCCCAGTGGAGCATAGGTCTTCAACAAACATTTTCCAAGTCATTCTGTTTTTTGCCATTCTTTTAAGATCATTCCATGTTTTCCCCATCATCTTCATCTCTGCTTCTGTCTGTCTTCTCCATGAATTCCTTGGTCTTCCTCATTGTCTTTTCCCCTGGGGATTCCAAAAAAGGTCCTGTTGTGTAATACTCTCAGTTGATTTCCGTAGTGTGTGTCCAACGTCATCGTCTACGCTGTATCTCTTTATCCACTGGTATTTGACTGGTACATTTACATAATTCTATGTTAGTGATTTTGTCCTGCCATTTCCATCCTTTTATTCTGCGTAAGCATCCATTAATGAAAGTCTGTATCTTCGTGATTGTTAATTTTGTTGTTCTCCATGTTTCACAGCTATATAATAGGACCGACGTAACATTTGAGTTGAAAATTTTTATTTTTGTATTTAACCTAATATTTTTGGATTTCCATATGTTTCCCAGTGCAATGAGAGCTCCTCTTGCTTTTGATATCCTTATTTTGGTATCATTTTCTGTTCCTCCCCTTTTTATATATATTACTGCTCAGGTATAAATTGTACGTCTAGTAGAGGTTTTTCTCCTAATGTAATTTGGTTATTGCCAACTGCATTAATTCTCATAATGTTGGTCTTATCTCTATTAATCTTCAGTCCTAGCTGTTGTGATCTCTCATCAAGTATGCTCATTTTATCCTGCATCTGTTGAGGGCTGTGTGATAGGAGAGCAATGTCATCAACAAAGTCTAAATCATCAAGTTACTTGGTCAGTGACCATTGGATCCCATTTCTGTTGTTTTGAGTTATTTTCATAATCCAATCTATGGCCAGTAGAAAGAGAAATGGAGACAGAAGGCACCCCTGCCTTACTCCTGATCTTATTTCAATGAATGGATTAAAGGAATTATATACTGAACTATTATTATTGTTCATCTCGTCAGTCGCTTAGTTGTTGACGTATCTCCATCAGACATTGCCTAACTAAAGTCGATAAGTGCTCAGATATCCTCTTCATGAAAACCTGCAGCGTGAGACGAGCAAGAAATAAAACTAAGCTTGCTCACATGTCTTTTCCCATTCTTCGTGTAGCTCTTTTGAATTTAGGAAACATCAAGATGAAGATATTGGAGTCCCACCAGATCCCCAAACAGCATAGGGCATTATGGATTTAGATATACGGTCTGTCGGGAAAAAGGCCATAATATTCATCACTACAACGTAGAACGCACAACGATTTGGCCACAGACGAAGGTCGTGTTATCATCGCCCGATTTGACAAAAAAGACCACAGCCGGTGCTTGAGTTCGTACACAATTGTTGCAGTAGATCCTCCGGTTGACTTCTGAATGGGGATCTACATAAGAGAGCTGATATTAATCAACCCTCAACATCAAATATGCGGCTCTCAATGGAATACAAACTCTTTTCCACAACCTTAGAACTGGAAATTGTTCATCTTCTATTATTGAGTAATACGGAAACAACATGCGAAAACTGATTACTGCATGTGTATTAGGCTGCATGCTAACGAAAGTAACAGCATGCAAAGTTGGTATTAACCAACTAAAAAAAGGCAATGAATATTTCTTATAGAGAAATCTCGAGCCAGACTTTTAAAATACGGGATTCCTTTGAGTGATGTTCATCCGGCCCAGCACCAACATGCTCCAAATGTGGTCAAACGAATTTATAAACTTAGTACGAATTATTTTTTGTTTAAATAGCATTTGACCGTAATGATAAAGTACCACATCTGATCTTGGAAAACAAACTTTTAAAAACATTCCTCAAATAATCATGTCAAAATATATGCATACAATAAGAAAAATGTTATGTTATCCGGAATAAAAGATATTGGAGCTCGCTTTCTGTGCATCTTTGCTTTAGGTATTTTTAAGTTTACTTGAAACGTTGTCAAAGTTCAAATCTCTGGTTGAAGTGCCGAAAGGCCTAGTTCGAAGTTGAAGTACATTTTAACTGTAACCAGGTTTGTCTCTTCGCCTAATCCACGTCATATCTTTCCTTGTGTGTTTGTTTTGATTATAGTAAAAATAAGTAAAGAGCTCCCGTCACGCCAAGTGGCGTATAGGGAATATGGTGTTAGTGACCATAAATTTTACAGACCTTCGGCACATGATTTTTGGAGTAATGTGGTCGGTATTACGCCCGAGCCGCTCTACTTTCCAGAAAAAAATCTGGTGCCCATTAAAGCTGGGTGAACCGCAGGCCGTCCATAGGGATTGAACCCTACCTCTTGTCCTTTGTAGTCCAGTTCACTAACCACTGAGCTATCGCGGCTCCCTTGTTTTGATTATGCGTGAGTGTATTGGTCAAGTTGTTGGTTGTTGGAAGTCAAGACTTCACTAAACTCAAGTCATAAAAAGCTGAAAGTTTATCCAAGATTTCATTTATTTTGAATGTTGACGCAATGCTCTGAGATTTTATTTGCTGGTTTAACAAGTTTCTAAGTCAGGTCCTACTTCTCTCCTCGCTGAACAATTGTTTCTCATTTTTCTCTCGCCTTTTCTTTACGTTTACTTTTCTGTAAAACTTAACTAACAAATGTATCACCACATTATTATCATTTCGTTATCGCAACGGCTTAGCCTCGTAAATGAACATTATTGCTTGTCATTGCTTGTCATTGCTTGTCATTGCTTGTCAACAATATTGTGCTTGGAGAGATAGAAGATAGAAGAAATAAATGAATAAATAGTAACTGAAGCTGCATGAAGGTCATGGACTCTCCCGGACTACATCCTACAAAACGGATATCTGAAAATATAAGAGTCTGCGACTCAAACTACAAGTTTGTCAAATAAAAAAACTAGAAGTGGGGGTGGGAGGAATTGAAAAAAAGTTCATTTGACCAGAACGAGACACGATGCAGCGACCGGGTGCAGCTGGGGATAAATGATAATTACATGAAATGGATTGACCTTGAAGTCTAGAGTATTACAACTTAGTATGGTGATTACTTATAAACTACAAGAGACATAACTTGACATAGTTAAAGTGATTAGACAACAATTATGTTGATACAGATAGGTAGAACAGGCACAGCCATTTCTTGCTGAAGTCAGAGACACCTGGGCTAAAACTGATGAAGGCCACTGGCACAAACTAGAGCCATGAGATCAAAGAAACGGAAGGAGAAAGAAATCTGTGTAACAACTATATCTATCGGCAATCGCCTGAGTTTGTAGCAAAGTAAAGTAAAGAGCCCCCGTCACGCCAAGTGGCGGCGAATAGGGAATATTGTGTTAGTGACCATAAATTGTACAGACCTTCGGCGCATGATTTTTGGGGTAATGTGGTCGGTATTACGCCCGTGCCGCTTTACTTTCCCAGAAAAATCCAGTACCCAATAAAGGCTGGGTGAACCGGAAGCCGTCAGTTGGGATCAAACCCTACCTCTTGTCCCTTGTAGTCCAGTTCACTAACCACTGCGCTATCGCGGCTCCCGTATGTAGCAAAACTGGCCACGCAATAACAGTAGAATCTGAGAGAAGGAATTAGAGAATATGCTAGAAGATAACGTCGTGGGCAGCAATTATAGAACTGGCTCATCAGATTTAACATTACGTGTAGACATACTGGCAGTTAACAATTGATTAATATCTTGATTGAAGACTCTTCTACTTGGTTAAAAACATATCATTAATCAAGACTTATGTTGTTCCTGAAATCAACTGATTTCATTTATTGTAACGGCACTTCAATGGGAGAAATTCTCTCCAGCTGATTCTCTCAAACTCATTAATTTATCGTATCATTTCTCAAGCACAACATCACATCATGATCTACAGTAGCTGCTGCAGCAAGCAGATTCTTCCTATTTAGCACAAGAATGAGAAATACAATCAATCCTGGTGCATCAGAAAAATGATGTTCATGACATATGACATCCCAGGCCGCCGCAATCTTGATAAAGAAAACCAAGTGTTTTTTCCCTTCTATTAAAATGGGTTTTTTTGTCTTTTATTTCTATCTTGCATTAAGTGCATCAGTGAACATGCAGTTATTTTATATGCTGCTTCCCTGGGCTGTGGTTGTTGTATCCCAGAACAGAGAATCACAAACACCCAGAAAAGAACACGTTGAACATGTACGACAATCAAAAGAAGATGAAATCCCATCAGCTGATGCGTGTATAGAACGGGGCGTATTTCAACTTCTCGCGTGGCAGCCATTGTTTGACGTAGTAGAAATGTCATCAGATCAACAACCTTTTTATCTTCTCGAGCTTATTTCAGTTTTCATTCTTGTATAAAGTGAACTAACAAATTTGCCTTCATTTTAGAATAAGTTTAATTAATTTTCTTTGTCAAAGGGTTATTTGTTCTAAATACAAATGAGAAAAAAGTAGTAAGTAGAACACATAGACTATTATCATGACACGTTATAGCACGCAATGAGAAAGTTGCCAAAATGTTTGTTATTTTTTTGGGACTCGTGTTCTGCTTATCTTCCCATCCTTTTTTTTTCATGTAGAGCTATATCACAAATATATAATGTATCTATTATATTTACAAACCAAAACATACGTTCTTTCACTATTTCCAGCATTTAAAATGCTCCTAGAATCATTGAACTCTCAGTGACCATATTTGTTAGCAACTATCTATCTATCTATCTATCTATCTATCTATCTATTGTCCTTTCGAGCCGAAGACGGCACATAGGGCAGAACCACAATCTCAAAAACAGAAACCTTGCGTGCCAAAGTGACACATATTGCAGAGATCACTGCGCTAAAATATATGGCGCTGTTTCCACAACAATACTTTTTACAATGACAGCTTGTCAAGCCATCGATCAAACTCCTTAGTCGCCTCTTACGACATGCCTGGAAGGTCACAGTGTCACTATTAGCAACTACATGATCTAATATTACAGAAACACTGTCGGACAAATGTGTTTCAAATGTAATAAGAATGGGACAAAGAGATTCATGATAATAAGTGCTGGAGAAATTTGATTCTAAAATAACATAATATGTACAGGGGCGAACTATAGATCTTCACAAAAGCAAATCAGTACATTTTACTAATGTCTTCTATAGTCTAATAAAAAATGAGATGACCAAACATTATGCTCGAAAGCGCATGGCAGAAAAATATTTGGCAACATCCTCAAACATAAGCAAAGAAAAAGCTTGCGAATCATGAACGAGTGTTGTTCTATTTAACCGTCAATGAAGGGTCGTCGACTGCAGCAGGGCTTGTAGAGAGAGATGTTTAATCTTTAATCAACAGTCGTGCGTCTGCAGCAGGATTCGTCGAGAGAGATGTTTAACCTTCAATCAACGGTTGTTGTCTGCAGCAGGATTCGTCGAGAGAGATGTTTAACCTTCAATCAACGGTTGTTGTCTGCAGCAGGATTCGTCGAGAGAGATGTTTAACCTTCAATCAACGGTTGTGTCTGCAGCAGGATTCGTCGAGAAAGAAGTTTAACCTTCAATCAACGGTTGTTGTCTGCAGCAGGATTCGTCGAGAGAGATGTTTAACCTTCAATCAACGGTTGTTGTCTGCAGCAGGATTCGTCGAGAGAGATGTTTAACCTTCAATCAACGGTTGTTGTCTGCAGCAGGATTCGTCGAGAGAGATGTTTAACTTTCAATCAACGGTTGTTGTCTGTAGCAGGATTCGTCGAGAGAGATGTTTAACCTTCAATCAACGGTTGTGTCTGCTGCAGGATTCGTCGAGAGAGATGTTTAACCTTCAAGCAATGGTTGTATCTGCAGCAGGATTCGTCGAGAGAGAGGTTTAACCTTCAATCAACGGTTGTTGTCTGCAGCAGGATTCGTCGAGAGAGATGTTTAACCTTCAATCAACGGTTGTTGTCTGCAGCAGGATTCGTCGAGAGAGATGTTTAACTTTCAATCAACGGTTGTTGTCTGCAGCAGGATTCGTCGAGAGAGATGTTTAACCTTCAATCAACGGTTGTGTCTGCTGCAGGATTCGTCGAGAGAGATGTTTAACTTTCAATCAACGGTTGTTGTCTGCAGCAGGATTCGTCGAGAGAGATGTTTAACCTTCAATCAACGGTTGTGTCTGCTGCAGGATTCGTCGAGAGAGATGTTTAACCTTCAAGCAATGGTTGTATCTGCAGCAGGATTCGTCGAGAGAGATGTTTAACCTTCAATCAACGGTTGTGTCTGCAGCAGGATTCGTCGAGAGAGATGTTTAACCTTCAATCAACGGTTGTTGTCAGCAGCAGGATTCGTCGAGAGAGATATTTAACTTTCAATCAACGGTTGTTGTCTGCAGCAGGATTCGTCGAGAGAGATGTTTAACCTTCAATCAACGGTTGTGTCTGCAGCAGGATTCGTCGAGAGAGATGTTTAACCTTCAATTAACGGTTGTGTCTGCAGCAGGATTCGTTGAGACAGATGTTTAACCTTCAATCAACAGTTGTGTCTGCAGCAGGATTCGTCGAGACAGATGTTTAACCTTCAATCAACGGTTGTTGTCTGCAGCAGGATTCGTCGAGACAGATGTTTAACCTTCAATCACGGTTGTTGTCTGCAGCAGGATTCGTCGAGACAGATGTCTAACCTTCAATGAAGGGTCGTTGTCTGCAGCAGGATTCGTCGAGAGAGATGTTTAACCTTCAATCAACGGTTGTTGTCTGCAGCAGGATTCGTCGAGACAGATGTTTAACCTTCAATCACGGTCGTTGTCTGCAGCAGGATTCGTCGAGAGAGATGTTTAACCTTCAATCAATGTTTGTTGTCTGCAGCAGGATTCGTCGAGACAGATGTTTAACCCTCAATCAACGGTTGTTGTCTGCAGCAGGATTCGTCGAGACAGATGTTTAATCTTCAATCACGGTCGTTGTCTGCAGCAGGATTCGTCGAGAGAGATGTTTAACCTTCAATCAACGGTTGTTGTCTGCAGCAGGATTCGTCGAGAGAGATGTTTAACCTTCAATGAAGTGCCGTTGTCTGCAGCAGGATTCGTCGAGACAGATGTTTAACCTTCAATCAACGGTTGTTGTCTGCAGCAGGATTCGTCGAGAGAGATGTTTAACCTTCAATCAACGGTTGTTGTCTGCAGCAGGATTCGTCGAGAGAGAAGTTTAACCTTCAATCAACGGTTGTTGTCTGCAGCAGGATTCGTCGAGAGAGATGTTTAACCTTCAATGAGGGGCCGTTGTCTGCAGCAGGATTCGTCGAGAGAGATGTTTAACCTTCAATGAAGGGCCGTTGTCTGCAGCAGGAATCGTCGAGAGAGATGTTTAAACTAAGGCCAACTATAGATGTACTAGGGCCCGCGGGCAGAAAATAAAATCTGAAAAACCAACAATTGGCGCCATGTTCAGCTATAGGAGATATAGATGGTTGACTTTCCCCTACCCACAACCACCCCTGCTCGCAAAGCTGAAAAGGGCACACTAGTACGTGGTTATCCGGGTATTCCCTCTCAGCCCTCAGACCTAAGTAAATTTAAAGATGGCTGTACTTAAACAATCTATGAGAAAATGTATTGGAAAGATTTTATTCAAACAGAAAGTAAAGTGACACTCATAATAAAAGTACGGACTCTTTTATGTTACCAAAACCGTACACTTTAATAATCTATATATTTTTATGTGAAAAAAATCACTTCGAAAACATCTTGTGGTTACACATTACATTAAATTTCGTCCATTCATAACATTTAATTGATCTGAGATCTCATGTTCCCATAATCTAGTTTGTATTTCTTCAATTTTATTTTTTTTCTGCTTCAATGTTAATTTATTATCATTCCTGACAGTGATGCCAGGAAAACATCATATGTTTATACGAAAGTTGTTAACTTATTTATTTATTCATTAAATAACAGCGTTATTCAACTATTCTATTATTTTATTCATGCTCCAAATTTAAATAATTATAATTTTTAAAAAAAAAACATGAATACACCAAAAATATACATTACATTATTTTACAGTAAGTTTATTAAGTATTAACTGATAAGTTGTCATTATGATTCTCCACAAACCTTTCGTAAAATATTAAAGGCGGCACTTTCCATTTACATCAAATAACGTTCCTGAGATCAATAGTAATTAAAACCCTCTCTGTTCAAAACTTTCTTTCAAAATCTCACTATTTAGTCATGGGTTATATTTGATTACTTTTGACACCTGATGGTTAAACATAATCTCGAGAGCTCGCACACCAGCAAATGGTCACTAATGGTACATCACTACAATTAGGTGAATCAATGACAACTGTTATGTTTGCCAGTCAAGTACTTCTGCGACCATTCCTTAAAACGTTATCTGCACCCTCCAAGGAATTACTGCGATCAGTAATTTTACCAGAAATAACGCGCCCTGTCTACAAGGAACTAGATAGTAATTACAGGACTGGTCCAAAGATTTGACACTTACATTTAACTTTAGTCACGTTTATTCATTTATAGCATCACGTTTATGTTTTTTTTTTTTTATAGCCTTGTTACTTCACAACACATGACAACAGTCATGAATAAATTAGTCTTTTTTTTTTTAAATAAGAAACCGAAACTCTAAATAACATTCTATCTTTCCATTCACACCGAGCATTTCTCATTTCTGTGAATGTCAACATTCTTATAGCAAATATATTGTATCTGTGTAGCTTGGGTTTGTTGTGAAGGATGAAAGATCAAGATGTACCAGAATCAGCATTCGATACGAGGACCATAAACACGGTTTATTTGCTCGACATTAAGTTATTGTCAGTTTTAATTCCGAGATCATTACACGACAGGACATGTAGTCTACATTAAACTATTGTTCAATTATTCAATTGTCTGTCTAGAGGACGAGATCTGAATGCCCAAAGCTGCGCTGTCTACACTAAAATTAGTGTTATTTTGAGAGAAATTGTTGAATTAATATTTCTTCAACATAACGTTTAATGACAAAATTGATAACATAACGGTTAATGACAACATAGATAACGTAACAGTTAATGACAACATAGATAACATAACGTTTAATGACAACATAGATAACGTAACAGTTATTGACAACATAGATAACATAACGATTAATGGCAACATAGATAACATAAAGGTTAATGATAACATAGATAATGTAACAGTTAATGACAACATAGATAACGTAACGGTTAATGACAACATAGATAACATAATGGTTAATGACAACATAGATAACGTAACGGTTTTAATGATAACAATCTTCGCGGTCTGAAGTTGGAAAATGTGGAACGACACAAGTCAGGAGACAACAATTAGAAATGTTCTCATCAAACCACCAGAAGATGAATTCAACCCGTTCAGTGACGAGCTTGCAAGCATTTGTCAGTGGGTAACCTTCTCTACTCTGTGTCAAGTTGTTGCTCTCTTTGGTGTGGGATCAAACATCGTCAACATTATCTGCTTTGTCAAGCAGGGGTTCAAAGATCCGGTTAATGTCAGCTTCCTAGGTAAAGTGTTTGTTCCTGGCACATTGAACTTTTGACATTTCTCGTTCTTCTAATAAAGTGGGCTCGGATCGAACCACTGTAGGGACAAACTGTTATTGTTGTTTGTTTTTTTTATTGACGGGAAAAAAAAAAATCTCTGACCCGAGCACTTGGAGGCAACTACACTGGGTAGACGGCGTGCCCCAAGAGAGCAGTCATAGACTGAATGTGGTTAAATGCCAGTTTTATGTTTGTTTCCTTACATACACACTCTCTACTGTATATATATATAGATATACATATGTACAGGGAACTGAACTTTCTCTGCTGAGGAAAAAAAATAGCTTTCGTTGCCGCTTTTTTTTAAATGTAGAGTTCAACAGGGGTTTCACCTAAGACTGGAGAATAAAGGCCACAGTACATCGCAACGTGGCGTTTAATAACGACAACTTGTTATGTGTATATTTTCATTCTAATGTTGTACTACCAATGCCAGACCTCGTCATCGGAGTCAGAAATAACCACCGACATAATTGAATGTCTTAGAAGAAAGACAATAAAGGGTCTCAGATATAAAAATAGGCAGAAATACTTGTTGACATTGAATACAAAAATAATCAAGGAATAATATTCGTTGGCACAGAGAAAATATAAAAAAAAGATCCAAATATGGCTCCACCATCCAACAGTAACTGCAACAATTGTGCAACCTTGACCTCTCCACGATTTGTATTCTCTTTGTCAACTTCAAACCGTAAACATAGCCTTTCAACTGCTGTCCCTCTCGTCTCTCTTTTGTCAGCTTTACCGCAGCCCCTACATTCTTGTCTATTGCCCTTCTTTCCTCTATTTCATTTATCAACAGATCATTTTGTGTATAAATCCAGAACCCTTGGTAGTTACTGTGAACTATTAAACCATGTGCATTTTATCGTCACAGATTTAGAGTTGTCATGGAAACTATTTACATTTTCTTCATTGAAAGTTTTCTTTTACCTGGATCTCAAAACAAAAGTCGGGTAGTGTATACGAAAGTTAGTTGCATGACAACGGTAACAAATATAGTGTACAACTTTAATGGCAATGTTTTAAATACAGACGCCGAAATTATCAAAATAAAAACATAAGAAGTGACAGATTCCAAGACACAAAATGTAAGATTTTGTTTGAATAAATGCACAATAACAATAAAATAATCCTGTTACCACACACTCTGTTGAACAATTACCAAATATAACCAAAAAGTTCATTTATTTTCTATATTTCTTAAATTCCTTTCTTATACTTCTCTTACACTTCTTTTTGTCGTTCTCTTTTTTCTATTTCATCTCTCTATCTTTAAAAAAATGAGAATTTTAAGAATTCGTCCAACTTATTTTAATTAAAGTATGAGACAATTTTTCGTTAATTCGTAACAATGAAAGTCTCTTTAATGATTACTCCCAACATGTTTCATCTCATGTGTGTATTTACATGGACATTATAAGAAGCGTAATCATTTATTTTAAATAGGCTTGGCAGTGGCCGACTTATGTTGTCTCCTAACAATCATATTGACAAACGTGTGCTTCACTCCCGTGTTCATAGCGGCAGACTTGCCATTCGATCCAGTGGAGTTTCAGCATTTGGTTGGTGCGATGCCACACTTCGCTTTCATCCGTATATCCAGCTGGATCACCGCCTTGATAACCCTGGAGAGATGTCTGTGTATCATTGCACCACTTAAGGTAGACAAACGAACTTATAGAAACAATAACGCAATCTGTAACTTTAATATGATTATTTAATGTTTGTGTTTTTTTCTAAGAGAATCTCCACGTAGATCGTATTTGTTTATCTCTATCAATGCTACCTCTTTGTCGTGTGGTTGGGGCTTAACAGTCACCAGGGACTGAATGTCCAGGCCCTACTACACTCGAGCAAGACCACAGTCTGCTCTAGCAAGTACAATTGCTGACGACTGAGGCAACCAGCCAAAATGCGCACCGCAACAATCAGGATACCACACACTCACGCCAATGGAAAGTATGTCAATAATTGTGAATCGATATGACACTTGCCCTGTGATGGACACTCAGGAAGGTGCAGTGTCGGGCCCTAAGCCTCAAAAGGGCCCAACCACTATTACTGGATGTCTTTCTCAACCGCCCCGTCAAGTCAGGGGGCGAGAGAATAGAGCTACTTGCCAATCCAAACTAAGACCACTTAAAATAATGCACTGGAATACTGAAGGCATCATTAGCAAAAGAGATGGCTACATTAAAAAGATAGAGTTGGAAAATATCCTACATGAAGAAAAGTAAGGGTATGCTGCTTGCAGGAAACCCATCAAACAAGGACACGTGGTTGAAGATTACGGGATGCCTGTGTTACTGATCTGTCACAAAAGACAGACAACAGGATGGAATATTGACACCAGTAAAAAACAACATTTAAGTATGTCAGCTTGGGGTATACATGGATGGGACTGAATATCAGATACTGCACTTCAGGGCAGAAAATACAGACTTTAATTGATTCAACTACTAATGTCCGAGCGACCGTCCTCTGACACTAGACACAGTTTCATTAACAGAAAGAATAATTGTATGTGGAGACGTTAACAGCTATTCACAGAACTGGGGCTACGAACATATGGATAAGAGAAGTAACGAGCTTGAAAATTGCAGGATGACAGTAGACGTATAACCACGTCTAAACCAGGCAACAGATCCACAAGCTATTCCAGATCATAAAAATTAAAAGAAAGTAAAGTACCCTCGTCACGCCAAGTGGCGTATAGGAAATATGGTGTTAGTGACCATAAATTGTACAGACCTTCGGCACATAATTTTTGGGGTAATGTGGTCGGCATTATGCCTGTGCCGCTTTACTTTCCCAGAAAAAAATGTGGTACCCATTAAAGCTGGGTGAACTGGAAGCCGTCCATAGGTATCGAACCCTACCTCTTGTCCTTTGTAGTCCAGTTCACTAACCACTGAGCTATCGCGGCTACCTATTCCAGATCATGGCATACCACATTTACCCTAGACCTTGCTTTTCACTCACCAGACCTGGATTGGAATATTACATGTATTGTTGAAAAACAACTTGGAGGCAGCGACCACCGACTAGCCGTTTTAGTGGTGCAAAATGAAGCTGTCAGCAACAGATAGATAAGACCAATTATTGAGTAGTGATGCGCCTATCAGCAAAGGAGCTACTGGGTTAAGTACGTGCTCTGTGCACGCCGAGAGATGTGCGTTTCATCCGTTCTGATCATGTTTCGATATTCTGCTTGCTTACGATGAATGATGATATCGTATACAGGAACAGCTGGCTGAGTTCACTTTCTGTGTGGTTTCGCCTTATGTCTTTCGGCATGTCTTGAGACTGCTATGATGGGGACTGCAGCCACCTTTCTTTGTTTGGGAGATGAGATATTAATTCGGATGATTCCACTGGCACGAGCGGTTGAGAATTATGGATTTTAATTCGTTTGCGATGATACTGGAACCTTCCATAACCATAACTATCAGCAAAAATAATGCCCTCAGCGCATTTCAACATCTCTACATTGGTGGTTGGGGCAGGCCGTCCACGCACGACCCGTCAAGAAGCTCCAAATCTCCACTTTTCTGTCCTTTTATTCTCTGAAAACAGCGACTTGCTATGCGCCTGTCGACTGCAAAACTTCCATACACATCACATAGGCGCTTGTGAATGTTCACAAAACTTCCATACACATCACATAAGCGCTTGTGAATGTTCACAAAACTTCCAAACACATCACATAGGCGCTTGTGAATGTTTACAACAATTTCCTTCTCTGAAACGAGAAATGTTATCCCAATTCACTGCTTATAAGGCAAATTTCTAACATGCTCCATTTCAACAGTTTAGTGCAGTCGTATTACCTGACCGATTGCAATGCAATTTGGTTCAGACAATCGACATATGCCATATTTAAAGTGTGCAAAATGTCATACTTCTATATTTATTACTAGCTGAGAAAAACTGATGTGGTGCATTACCCTTTGAATGCCACTCGTACATTAAACGTCACATGATGATTTTAGACAAGAGTTGGAACCACACATTGTAATAAACAAAGTAAAAATACAGCGATTCCACAAGCTTTGAAGATTGGGTATAATCAGCAGATTGCAAGCCTACAGAGCAGACAATATGGCTTCAGGGCTAGAGTACATCAGAGGAACAGTTAATATGACAGATATACCGGCTAGCAATTGACAGTGTAATACACGTGGTGTAGGACATAAAAATGATGCACTCCACGTAGTTTTAGTGTTGATACAATCAGTACGTAGGTAAGTAAGTCAAGAATGTTCTACTTTATTTTGGTATACTTTTAAAAGAAATCACAATTCTGGTGTTACAAAATATTTCCTAACATCATCAACATGTAGTAGATGTGTTGGATACGAAAGTTGGAAATAGTTGCATGCAATGTATGTTACCTCTTAAAATTAATTTTTGTCAAGTTACAATGTTTGTATGGTGATCTGAGTTTCTTTGATGAACATATATATGTTTAGTTGTTATCTCTAGACCCTCAATGTTTCAAATGAATCTTGTAGTCAGTATGTGTTAGCATTGATACATGATTCTGAAGTCGATATAACCCTCATCTATGTTGCGTCGCCTCAGAATTAAATCAAATGCATTTCTTTGCATTAAATACACATTAATATTGAATTATCGGATGATATAGATATCACTTGGGAATGTTCACTTGTAAATTTTGTAAGAAATAATGAAGGTCTCTACAGCACGTGACGTGACATATGACATATTTTAATGTGACAGGAGCGTTTTTGCGTTTGCCAGCTTTTGAGTGTTAATACGTTTTACCCTGGCAGCCGTGTGCACATGGGTCTCTCGCCGCACATGACTCATGTTTTTTTTTTTTTTGAGTCGATGAGTAATTGACGTTTCAGGCTGCGCTGAGACCATGAGTAGTTTCCGCAGAGTTGACGTTTCAGTCTGCGCTGAGACCATGAGTAGTTTCCGCAGAGTTGACGTTTCAGTCTGCGCTGAGACCATGAGTAGTTTCCGCAGAGTTGACGTTTCAGTCTGCGCTGAGACCATGAGTAGTTTCCGCAGAGTTGACGTTTCAGTCTGCGCTGAGACCATGAGTAGTTTCCGCAGAGAGAAATCATAAATAACAATCCTAACTGGTGTAGCCGGGATTTGAACTCATGACCTCTCTCTCGGGGTTTTGCCTTGACCCCAACCAGTGCCAAAAAGTAACTTAGTCACAGAACATGCAAAACCGAGACTCTTCCTGTTATTTGCCTTCACCAGGTCGTTGGGACGGGTGCTAATTTTGTTATTCTCTGCTGGCTCGACTTCAAAACGTCTCGCAGTGATCAAACTCATGTTCACTACTTAATCGCCAGCGAACCGACCATAAATCGCACAGAACATCAAACCTTTATGGGTCAAAATAATTCTTCTTATTTTTCTTTCCTTCCTCATTTGCATTTCACTTTCTAGGGGAGAGGAGCCGAGATAACTCAGTGGTTAGTGAACTGGACTACAAAGGACAAGGTTGGGTTCGATCCCAACCGACGGCTTCCCGGTTCCCCCAGACTTAACTGGGAACCGGAATTTTTTCTGGGAAAGTAAAGCGGCACGGGCGTAATACCGATCAAATTAACCCAAAAATCATGTGCTGAAGATCTGTAAAATGTATGGTCACTAACACCATATTCCCTATACGCCACTTGGCGGGACGGGTCACTAACACCATATTCCCTATACGCCACTTGGCGGGACGGGTCACTAACACCATATTCCCTATACGCCACTTGGCGTGACGGGTCACTAACACCATATTCCCTATACGCCACTTGGCGTGACGGGTCACTAACACCATATTCCCTATACGCCACTTGGCGTGACGGGTCACTAACACCATATTCCCTATACGCCACTTGGCGGGACGGGTCACTAACACCATATTCCCTATACGCCACTTGGCGGGACGGTCACTAACACCATATTCCCTATACGCCACTTGGCGTGACGGGTCACTAACACCATATTCCCTATACGCCACTTGGCGTGACGGGTCACTAACACCATATTCCCTATACGCCACTTGGCGGGACGGGTCACTAACACCATATTCCCTATACGCCACTTGGCGTGACGGGGCTCTTTACTTTTTTTTTTTACTACTACTAGGGGATATAATGCACAGTTTTCTTGCTCTTCTGTTCGCCTCTGCTATTGTTATGTTTCCAGTGTTTCTAATACTCCGTCAGTCCATCTTCTTCGTGGTCGGCCTTTGGGTCTGGTGTTCTCACATCGTTTATTGAAGACTCGTTAAGTTGTGTTTTGATCTTTCTGCTTTGTCACGTGGCTAAAACATTGGATATGATTTTTTAATTTATCTATTCTAAGGTTGGGATTATTCCCAGCTTTTTTCTCAGTTCTCCATTTCTGATCTTATGTCTCAAGCTATTTCCTGTCACTTGTCTAACATATTTAATCTCAGTAGAGTTTATTCGTCTTATTGTTCTTGCATCTGGGGGGTCCAGGACTCACACTGGTAACACAACGTTGGAATGAAGATTGTATTGTAGAGTGCCCGTTTTGCCTTTAATGTTAATTTCCTTCTTGCACAATAGTGGTAATAGTTGTCCAATGATTTGACAAGCTTTGTTGCATCTTGAGACTATTGCTGCTGTTTGTGAATTGTCGTTAGTCACTAGACTTCCTAGGTATTTTAATTCCTCTACTTGTTTTAGTTGTCTACCGTCTATAGTTATGTTCATATTCTGTTTCTCTTTTGCGATATTCATGACTTCTGTTTTGTTGATTTTCAAATTGTATTTTGTGCGTGTGCTGAGTCTATTTGCGTGTTCTTATAGGTCTTCCATTTTTCCACGTATTTTATGTACAATTTTGATAAAATGTAAAAACGGTTTTGAATAAGTATCGATTTTTTTAAAAACAACGAAGAGAAACAAACACGTGTGTCACTATTGCGAGTGTATCCAAATTGCAAATATGTCAATATTGCTAGTACTTCCATATACTAGTGTGTCAATATTGCTACTGTGTCCATATTGCTAGTGTGTCCATATTACTAGTGTGTCAATATTGCTGGTATGTCCATATTAATAGTGTATCAATATTGCTAGGTTGTCCATATTGCTAGTGTGTCTATATTGCTAGTGTGTCTATATTGCTAGTTTGTCCATATTGCTAGTGTGTCTATATTGCTAGTTTGTCCATATTGCTAGTGTGTCTATATTGCTAGTTTGTCAATATTACTAGTGTGTCAATATTGCTGGTATGTCCATATTAATAGTGTATCAATATTGCTAGTTTGTCCATATTGCTAGTGTGTCCATATTGCTAGTTTGTCAATATTACTAGTGTGTCAATATTGCTGGTATGTCCATATTAATAGTGTATCAATATTGCTAGTGTGTGAACATTACTAGTGTGTCCATATTGCTATATTGTCCATATTGCTAGTGTGTCAACATTACTAATGTGTCCATATTGCTATATTGTCCATATTGCTAGTGTGTCAATATTGCTGATATGTCAATATTAATAGTGTATCAATATTGCTAGTGTGTCAACATTACTAGTGTGTCAATATTGCTATATTGTCCATATTGCTAGTGTGTCAACATTACTAGTGTGTCCATATTGCTAGTGTGTCAAAATTACTAGTGTGTCTATATTACTAGTGTGTCCATATTACTAGTGTGTCCATATTGCTAGTGTGTCAATAATTCTAGTGTGTCTATATTGCTAGTGTGTCCATATTGCTAGTTTGTCAATATTACTAGTGTGTCAATATTGCTGGTATGTCCATATTAATAGTGTATCAATATTGCTAGTTTGTCCATATTGCTAGTGTGTCCATATTGCTAGTTTGTCAATATTACTAGTGTGTCAATATTGCTGGTATGTCCAAATTAATAGTGTATCAATATTGCTAGTGTGTCAACATTACTAGTGTGTCCATATTGCTATATTGTCCATATTGCTAGTGTGTCAACATTACTAATGTGTCCATATTGCTAGTGTGTCAATATTGCTGATATGTCAATATTAATAGTGTATCAATATTGCTAGTGTGTCAACATTACTAGTGTGTCAATATTGCTATATTGTCCATATTGCTAGTGTGTCAACATTACTAGTGTGTCCATATTGCTAGTGTGTCAACATTACTAGTGTGTCTATATTACTAGTGTGTCCATATTACTAGTGTGTCCATATTGCTAGTGTGTCAATAATTCTAGTGTGTCCATATTGCTAGTGTGTCCATATTGATAGTGTGTCCATATTGCTAGTGTGTCTATATTACTAGTGTGTCCATATTGCTAGTGTGTCTATATTACTAGTGTGTCCATATTGCTATTGTGTCCATATTGCTAGTGTGTCTATATTACTAGTGTGTCCATATTGCTAGTGTGTCCATATTGCTAGTGTGTCTATATTACTAGTGTTTACATATTGCTAGTGTGTCCATATTGCTAGTGTGTCCATATTGCTAGTGTGTCCATATTACTAGTGTGTCTATATTACTAGTGTGTCAATATTATTCGTGTGTCCATATTGCTAGTGTGTCAGTTTTGCTAGTGTGTCAATATTGTCACGTTTTAACTAAACCAGTATATATTAATATTGCTATGAACCACAACGTTGAGCTCAAGACTGTATAATTTTAACTTTCTTCTATCCCAACTTCATTCTAAAGGTCTTGCACTATTTCATCAAACCCACTGACTGCAAACTTATTGAAGGCGACAGTCCTAGAATTTACACCACTCAGGTTTTTTTTATTTCATACTTACACTATCGTAAGATTATAATTATTGTGGTGAATGTGGTACGTTTATTTTTTATAAATGATATACCATCATGACCATCTTTATGAAGATTAGATTATTGTGAACTATCGAAAGTTAATCTTGTTTTTATTTATTCTTCATTCTATTTTCTTTAGGTAAAGAACATTGTGACGTCAAAGCGAGTAGCCGTCATCATAATCTGTGTTTTCGTCATCCTTCTGACAAGTTCGAGTCCTCTCTACATTGTCAACGGACTGGGCTTGAAGTTTTATGCAGACAGAAACAAAACACTGATTGGCATGGTTTCTTCTGCAAACAGAGAGGAGGTAGAGAAGATTTCCTACATCATCAACAATGTCTGTGTTCCTTTCGGAGCATTTACAATAACATCAAGTTGCACCATCATCCTGGTGGTTCAGTTGCGCAAGAAAACGAAATGGAGGAAAACTTCCACTGTTTCAACTCAAGCCGATAACATTTGCTCGCGAAATGACAAAGTTTCAAGTATGGTTGTAATGATTTCCATTTTGTTTATTTTCTGCTTCACTCCCCTCTGTATTATATTTATTGCCATGTCACTGGTGCCAAGTATATCCATGGTTGGTAAAAACAAAAATGTTATTTTCGTTTTTGCTGGATTTGGCACGCTTCTGGAATCAGTCAATTCTGCAGTTAATATATTAATTTACTATGACATGAGCAGTAAATACAAAGCTGTGTTACGACAGTTGTTATCTTCTAAAAACAATCAACAGAAGACAATAAAAGCATGAAATTCATTATCACCATCATCATTTAGTGCCGTCTCCGCATCGAAGGTAGGCTGCCGTTCCGCTCTGTCTCTTACTTTGATAGTTCATGTTTTCATAGGCTGACTTGTTCAGCTTTTGATGTTACTCGTCCATGTTAGTCTTGCTTTGCTTCTGCCTCTTTTATGTTGTTATTTTCACCTCCAAGAGTACTTTTAGCATGCTGCTTTATCTTTTAACATGTCCAAAAAATTTCATTTGTCTTGTTTGAATTGTGTTTACTAGTTCTCTTTTCATTTTTAGTTGTTTTAAGACTTCATCGTTTGTTTTCTTTTTTTCCATCCAATTCTACGTATTCTTCTATAAATCCACAATTTCAAAGGCTTCAATTTAATGCTCTGTTTTCTTGTCTAATGTCCATGTTTTTGCACCATACAGTAATGTTGAGAAAATATAATAACGTTTTACTATTCTTAGTTTTAGCCCTGGTATTATTTGTTTTGATGTTAATATATTTCTATGGCATTAAAATGTTGACATTCCTATTAATTTCTTAAATTCAGTTTAAATTTCCCATCACTGGTTATAGTATACCCAATGTTTTTATATTTCTGAACTGTCTCCAGATCTATTTCTTCAATTTTGATATTTAATGGTAGGTTTTGAGTATTATCGTTGTTTATTATCACAGTTTTAGGGAGCCGCGATAGCTCAGTGGTTAGTGAACTGGACTACCACGGACAAGGGGTAGGGCTCGATCCCAACCGACGGCTTCCGGGTTCACCCAGCCTTCTTCTTCTTCTTTTCTCTTTCACTGATACCTAAAAGGTGTCGTGGTTTATATCATTTGTCGTTCTTGTGCTGCTCGAATTGTCTGAATTAGTGATTTTCCTTTGTTGTTACATGTCTCTGTCACTGCATCTATCCATCTTCTTCTGGGTCTTCCTCTTGGTCTTTTTCCATGCATTCTCGAGAAGAACGCCCTTGATGGTGATAGGTGAGGATTCATTCTGACCAGGTGGCCAATCCATTTAAGTTGTTGTTGTTCTATATATTCTTGGCAGGGTTTTGTTCCTACCATTTTTCTTATGGTTTCATTTGGTATTCTATCTCTTCTTGTGTTGTTTGTTACTTTTCTCAAGCAAACCCAGCCTTAAACGGCCAATATATAATAGATTTAACGTTGGAGCTGAAAATAAGTTTTCTTTTCGTATTTACCATTTTTATTTTATTTTATTATTATTTTTTTTATTTCCATGTTACCCTAGTTTAATGAAGGCTCCTCTTGTTTTTTTGTGTCCTTATGTTGGTATCATTCTCTGTTTCTTATTCTCTGTCTATATTCCTGTGTGTGTGTGTGTATATATATATATATATATAACATTTTACGCCTAGCAAAGGTATTTCTCCAATTATTATTTGGTTATTGCCAACTACATTAATTCTCATGATTTTAGTCAGGTCTCTTCTTATTTTCAGTCCCCGCTGTTGTGATCTCTCAAGTATGCTCATTTTGTCTTACATCTGTTGATAAAATTGTGTGATAGAAGAGCTATATCATCAATAAAATCTAGGTCATCACGTTGCTTGGTCAATGACCACTTCCATTTCCGTTTTTCTGCGTACTTCTGATAATCAAATCTATGTCCACAGAAAGAAAACTGGAGATAGAAGACATTCTTGCCTAAATCATGTTCTTTTCCTGTGACATACAGTTCTTTGGTGTTCTTTTCTTGTTATTACATGAGCACATATTTGTGAAATGAAATTTTGGGGTCATGTTAAAAGACACAACAGCCTACTAAAATTAATATTGGAAGGGAAAATACAAGGTAAAAGAGGCAGAGGCAGACCAAGACTAACATGGACGAGTAACATCAAAAGATGGACAAGTCAATCTATGACAGCCTGCACCATCAAAGCAAGAAACAGAGTAGAATGGCGATCCATAGTAGCCAACCTTCGTTGCGGAGAAGGCACTCAATGATGATGATGATGATGACATATTTGTTCGTAAACTGTTTTTCTCTCTTCTGCCTTTTTCCGGTTGTCTGATTGTGATGATTTTATGTGAGTTCATTTGTTTTTTATTTCTTAGAATGTTCTTTTGCGTAGTCGGATCTACGATAAATCACACTCCATGTTTTGCTGTTTCTGTGAAGCCGATTCTCGAGAATATTATTGTTGAATTAATGTTTGTTTTCTTTACATGTTGACCTTTAATTCCAATGTCTTCTGTTCCTAATGCGTTAATTTTCCTTTTGAGTTTCAATAAATTTAACTTCTTTGTTTTTTACCCACAAATGTTAATGGTGATTACTTTGTGTTTATTGGCTGCCTTCATGGTATGTTGTTTACCCGAGTGATATATGAATTACCTAACGACCTGCTAAGTCCATCGCAGGTTAAGGGCTTAACTCAACGCTCTCAGGTAGTGGGGAACACCAGTTTACGTTCTAACTATGACATTTCTAGATGTTACAAATGTTAACACTTTATCTATGTCTATTGAATATGTTCTTTGAAAAACACTTTACACTACATTTAATCATATTCAACGGATTAAACACTTTTTTAGAATCAGTTAGATCACATAATAAATCACGATCCGAGAGCGAAACACACTTGACAACTTGGATAACCCGATCAATTATGTAGGCCACGCAGCTATATCCATGTCACTCTGAAGTCCTATCAGGTCAACTGTGACAGTGAGGTGCCTGGATGTAACAGTAAAAGTAGTGACCGTCATGGTTAATGAAACTAATCGGTGTCAGTGGAGGTGCAAAAATATAATATTGTGCCGTTGTATAAGTGGATACAATGTGGACAAATAACATACAATTGTTTATTGCAACTATATTAAAATGAAGGAAAAATGGCAACCGTTTCGGCTACATAGACTTTTGTCAATATAACAAAACAACAAGCACATACAAGACGATGACGTGGATGTCTACTTGGCTTCAGTCACAGCCTGATGAAGCCATCGTCTCGAAGTGTAAAGAAGATGTGTCAGTGTATGACGATGTGCACATATCCTCGTAGATGTCACGACAATGACTATTTCTATGTTATAAATATCGGCCTGCAGTGAACTGATATGCTAAATATAAAAAAATAATTTGCAGATAAGTGATCGCTACTACGTTCTAAAAATGTTTAAATAACGGTAAAATAAATTAAGAGTTCATCGTCTGCTCTTTTCTCTGTAATGAAATGGTTTTAGAAAAGTGAAGTGTTGGACAATTTTGACATATTTTAAGTGAATAGCTCAAACACTTCCTATTTGCTACACAATCAGACTTAGCATGTCAATGTTACACAAAACTATTTAAATGTCATAGCTTTTATGAAACATTAATATCATAACAAATAACTACTAAAAACCATAAATGAATTCAAATACCTGGGACCGAACGTTTATGATCATCAATTCTAAACCTGAGATACTAGCAAGATTTGCCCAAACCTTAGAAGTGTCCGTAAAAGTAGAAACGATTTGCAAAGAGAGGTACGTCCTAATTATTTATACCATTCAATTTAATATAATTCATCTTAACTAGTATCATTGTATGGGCTTGTGACAGATGAAACTTAACAGCACGTCGACAAGGAATAGTCAATGCACTTGAAAGCAACGTTGTTCAAGATCAGTAATGTTTCATACTACATTACCGACAGAGGTCCAGAAAATATAGCGTCGTGGGGTGGAATAGGTTGTATGTCACAAGATCCAATCCAATTAGAAAAGAATGAATTTCTTTTATGATGTTAAATTTCCGAATGCTTGATATAACACCAATAATTACCTTGTTAATCACACTTGATATCAAATATAAACCCTTTGTTCTCGTTGGCTGGAAATATATCTCTGATCCATAGCTTTGTCTAATACGAGAAACATGAAGGTTGACTGTAAATATATCTCTGATTCATAGCTTTGTCTAATACGAGAAACATGAAGGTTGACTGTAAATATATCTCTGATCCATAGCTTTGTCTAATTCGAGAAACATGAAGGTTGACTGTAAATATATCTCTGATCCATAGCTTTGTCTAATACGAAAAACATGAAGGTTGACTGTAAATATATCTCTGATCCATAGCTTTGTCTAATACGAGAAACATGAAGGTTGACTGTAAATATATCTCTGATACATAGCTTTGTCTAATACGAGAAACATGAAGGTTGACTGTAAATATATCTCTGATCCATAGCTTTGTCTAATACGAGAAACATGAAGGTTGACTGTAAATATATCTCTGATCCATAGCTTTGTCTAATACGAGAAACATGAAGTTGACTGTAAATATATCTCTGATCCATAGCTTTGTCTAATAGGAGAAACATGAAGGTTGACTGTAAATATATCTCTGATCCATAGCTTTGTCTAATAGGAGAAACATGAAGGTTGACTGTGAGATCGTCGGGCAAAGGCGATCTGGTATTATCAGACTTTCACCAATGAGAACAGCTTCCAGCACCTCTTTTAAGACTAAGGAACTAACCTTGAAGACAAGTACGTACAATACTGAGCCACAGATAAGCTCAGAAGTTTCATAGAAACGAAAGGTATCCGAGGTGAGAGTTTTGGGCCACATTTAAAAAGTCTTATATCCAAAAAGAAGCCAGAATACGTTTTGTCAATCTAAAGAACACTTGGAATTCGTGTCATTTCAATGCAACATTTGAACTAAGAAACCATTTACAAACTGTAACCACAAGTTGTTGAAAAGCTACAACTAAGAGATGAGCACAATGATCGTTGACAAGCAATGGAGTACGCCATTTTCTCATCAAATATCCAGAAACAATAACAAGAAATGAAAGTGAGGGTGAGGGGACGAGAGACACAGCAAAACTAATTTATGGGCAGACACCAGAAAAGACATGAACAGTGTGGGTCAGACATGGAGTACTCTTGAAGGATGGCCACCAACCACACGAACTTTGCTGCTGCCCTACAAGACGCCACGAATCGGTCCTTGACTGCCTAAGCGATCGGTGCCCAAGGAAATGAACACCAATATACATATGGGTGATAGTTTAAGGCCAAACACTTAGAATGCAGATGATGTTTGTCGTTTTTAGAGAGATTTTCATTTCCGCTACCTCTACAGTGAGCATAATCTGTTCACTCGAGGTTTACATTAAATAAGTGAGTTTATAAACATAACATAAAAGACCGTTATAATTCGCATGGCAACTACAACATCATTTGATTGCAATTGCAAACATAAGTACGTTGGTGGATAATGGAAATAAGATGAACATGAGCCAGAAGTTGGGTACCCTGTAAAGGAGCGACACCTACAGTGTACAATTGCTGAACTTTGCTGTTATATTAAAGCACCGAAGGGGTGTAGACCCCCACACAATAAAAGAAACAAAATGTGAGATTTCTTCTTACACAAATAGGTACGTAGGTTTTCCCACAACTGCTTGATATAAGACTCAAAGTCTTTGTGCTGAACATACAATGCTTCATATACAATGAATTGACTATATGTTCTAGGTTAAGGCTTTCTTTACGTTATCACCTACATTGAGAGGTTATATAACGCCGAAGCATCGATACCTTATTAAAGTAGGACTGTATTCTTTCTTTACTTTAACATGTCAATGTCTGCAAAGTGTTTATTAATGCTACGAAATGCACATCCCATCAACAACAAAAGGTTTCTGCAATTGTTCTCAGTAATTGCATATGATTGCAACCATTAATGTTGAAAGAAAATTGTAATAATATTATTCCCTGAAAAACGCCATGTCCTGGGGGGGGGTTTCCTTGCTCTGCAACATTTTATTCCTGAACAAGACGCTGGTTCCTGGTAGTTTCAAATCATTAATGCATCCACCATGTATTAGCAAACTCAAAAACGCTGATAATAGTAATAACAACCTTACCATATTGTAATAGTATAACTGAATAAACAATTGGAAAACTCTTCAAATGTAATTTATATTTTAAACATAAAAAAGTGTAATACTAGGTCGTATCAAAACCACATATTTCACAATTCTCAATTATTATATATTAAATAAACAACTTTTAGTGGTTGATAATGAGTTGAATGTATCTTAATCACAATCAAATATGGTAGAGCGAATTGCGGCACTTAAGTGGTCAATATTAATGCTAAACAGATGGGGTTTTTATACCTTTTTTTTATTCATAATGAGCATATAAGCTAAGGGCGACATTAATATTCACAGTTTAATAAAGATTGCTAAAATGCAGGACAACACAAACTATCCAGCAACATCCAGAGACAGTCCTTTAAGTTAAATTCAGGTCACGACTCTCATAAACTGTTCAGCGACCAGTTAGCAACTGTCTTTCAATGGATACCTTTTTCTACGTTGTGTCAAGCGGTCGCTTTGTTTGGCGTGGGTTCAAACATCATCAACATTATCTGCTTCACTAAACAAGGATTCAAGGATCCGGTTAATGTGAGCTTCTTGGGTACAGATTTCAGTTTATTTATTGTTATTTCATTTTATTTTAGCTACAATAATTGGTGCATTGAGCTCATTCAAACTGCTGTCATCAAGAACATAGAAACTGAATAAAACCTGTCAGGGATAACAAAATTAATTACTCTCATCACATGGCACATTATCCCCAAGCATAGTATACTAAGTGGGTGCCGTGATAGCTCAGTGGTTAGTGAAATGGACTATAAAGGACAAAAGATCGGGTTCCATCCTAATCGACGGCTTCCGGGTTCACCCAGCCTTGAATGGGGACGGGACTTTTTCTGGGAAAGTAAAGCAGCACGGGCGTAATACCCGACCACATTACCCCAAAAATCCTGTGCGGAAGGTCTGTAAAAATTATGGTCATTAACACCATATCCCCTCCCTATACGCCACTTGGCGTGACGGGGGTACTCGATATCACGACTCCTTGTATAAATATATCATAGAAAGCAAGCAGTGTTTAATGTTATATTAGTTGTTTATTTCCAGTCTCAACTTAATTGGTCAGTGTCGTATTCGTCTGTTTGGCAACTGTCTTGTGGCGTACGCTTCAGTATTTAATGAAAGTGTTACCTATAATCATTTAAACAAAATTGGGGGTCTCGATGGCCTAGTTGGAAAACCACCCGACTGGACTACCGACGTTCGACAACCCGTGTTCGATTCCCGCTGGGAGCAGTGTGAATTGTACTCGTGGTTGGAAAAAAAAAATACCCTCACGGTTGACCCAGCCGTTGGCAGAAATGGGTACTAGGGTATTACCATGGGAAGGTGAGGAATGTCGCCTCCCATTGTGAGTTTCGATGCTTGAAGCGACACTATCCAGAAATGTTCGAAGATTTCTGGATAGGCGGCCGAGCACATATGGGTGGAGACTCACATGCTAAGACGCCGGTTCAAGTCTCGTACTTGACCTTTACCTTTAATTAAAACAATAATAAGTTCAATGTCTCTGGTAATAGACGCCATAGCAGATCACTTAAGAGCAAATTAAGTGTCAATGACTGAGTACTTCTGTTCTACAATTAGTCTCGTCGATGACATATATCACGAATAATACGGCTGATGTTTGTGCTTTGGCTGTGTTTGGTTTTTACTTCTTTTCCTTTCTCGTCACATTTGTTATCTAAGTCTTCGATTTCATGTCACTCGTTACTAGTCTTTACTATCGGAGGCACTTGTTTCCATATTTTCTCTGTTGATGTTTAATTGCTTCATGTCGCGAGAAATACACAGGTGTATAAAACACCGAGTACTGGTTGCCCAATAGGTGCGTGTCTGTCGCCAGCTCAAAGTATAAATATCTTTTGAATTCTGCCACTTTCCAAACTAGTCGAATTTAGCAGTCATTCTATAAATGTTGACTTAGCAAGTATGCTGATTGTGTTTGTTGCTTTCAGAACATTGATTGGATACATGCTCGTGTCATTTGGTGCCGAGATTTCTTCATAGGTTATGTGGACTGCACTGAGCTGATGTTCTTGATGAGCAAATGCTGAACTCTTTGTAGCACATTCGAGTACCGAGAATGCAGGTCTTTTGACGTGTTTGTGAGGGCATCATTTTCCCACACATTTTTCACAATACTGGAGATTGCGATTGATGCTTTATTAATCCACCTGTTGATTTCGACTTTAAGCAAAAAGTATTGCTGTTGGGACCTAGGTACCTAAATAATATTGTGAGAGTATGTTTTTTAATAATAATAATAAATAGAGATAAGGGCCCTGCTAACATCTCGGCACGCGATTTCTGCTCCGGAATGGCTGATGGCTGAATTAATTCCACATAATGGTGAGCTTATCATCGAGTGCTTGTGCGTGATCTTCCGAATAAGTCATCAATGCAACACTACCAAAGAAAATATCTAACATAAGCTATCCCCTTATTTGTGTCTTTGCTGTGTGCCGAGCTGTTTAAACAATTCTCCATCTGATCTCGTGCAAAGAAAAGTACCGCGTATGATGGGCT